>VOQJ01023889.1:2200-18621 GCA_015052665.1 Apistogramma diplotaenia | reverse complement strand
GGGGGGGGGGGCTAAAACTGTTTTTGTTTGTCCACTGAATTGAAATGAATGTTCTGAGGCAGCGAGGCGTCCGTCTTCACCTCTCTGACAGCACGAAGGTGATCGGAGTCTGAAGACCATGAAAAGTGACATTTTTCAATAAATTTATCACATTTATCTTTACTGAGCTCAGCGTTTAAGGATGAAGAGATTCACGAGCCAGTGCAGCTGTCCGCTGCGACACTATGAAGGGAAACTTTAGAAAATGTCGCACCTCAGTGTCGGCGTGCAGGAATCACAGCTGCAGGTAGACGGGAAGGATCTGAGCGTCTTTGCATGCAGACAAATGAAATAATGCAGTAATGTTCTGCAGGCTGAGCATATATTTTTGTCAGGAACTCTGAGGCTTCAGCCTGCCGAGCTTCTTATACTCATTTGTCAAGTGCAGGACGAATGATATCTTAATGGTGTGAGGTTTTAACCCTGACTGAATGTTTCTTTAAGAACAGGAAATTTCACTGTTTGCAAAAAGTCATGTTAAGTCTAAAAAATGAGAAAAATGAAGCTGTGACATGTGTCCAATAATTAAGTTTAATTAACAGCAGCTGCAGATGTGCAGGTCAGCACTGCTTTCCTGCTCTACGGCTTGTTAAGAAGCTTTTAATGCAAAGCAAACACACGTGACCTCTGAAGCACCTTTAAGGCTGTTTTTAAAGAGTGTTGCAGACGAATGAGATCCGGAGATCGAGGCTTGATGTTCTGCAGCGTCCTGGAAGCATAAGCCTGAGCAGGAACGCTAAAAACTGCATTTATTCTACGATGCAGGAAGTCCTGCTATTTTATACCTGTTGAATGCAGCAAGTTTAATTTTTAAATTTAATTAAGGATTTATTTCTCTTTAATACAAAGCAGAGATTACCTGCTTGTGAAGGCCAATCAAAGAGGCCTAATTTAAGGAGAGAAAGGAGGACAAATGCCCCTAAAATCACAGCGTTAAACACACTCTGAGCTGTCATGTGTGACTAGTTGACATTCTCAAATCTCATCTTGGACTAAATGTTTTACTTTCTCCCTCGTCTCCCCCTTTTCCCCTTCTCTCCCTCTCAGACGGTGATTTATACACACAACATGCTGCACAATGGGAGCCTTGTTTGCTAAATGGGATAGCCTTAATGGAGACTTATATTTCCAGGATTATATCTGTATTCAGTTGCAAATGATTTGGAGGGGGGGTCGTTTCAATACTCTTCCTCTGTCTATGAATAATAGTATCATTTGAATTAAGTGGACACCTGGTGCAGTGGGTAAGGCTCTGAGGCGCGCTGTTGACCCGCCACCACTGCCAACTTCCCTTTTTCCCAGCCTGTCCTTATCCGTCCCTCCGAGCCTCCGATTTCATTCTCCCTCCACAAAATGCCACACACTTGTAACTTTAGTCTCCCTTCGGCAGAAACTTGCTCTCTCCTGAAAGGCGAAGGGACGGAAAAAAACTTTAAGAGGGGGGGGGAGCGGGGCCGAGGGAGGGAGACAAATTCTTATCAATCTCCTCTTAGATTTGGGCAAAGTCATTTGAAAGCGCGGTGTAATGTTTCAGGGAAAACTTCCAATTAAATACTGTAAAAAGATAAAATAACAGCAGCCCGGACCTGCCCGCCGCTCGCATTAAAGCCCCCTTTTGTTGATTTATTGTACATTAGCCACTGAGCCATGCGAGGAAGAGGACATTTCAGAGGGGATCTATTTGTATGCATCCTGCGTCGGCTCCACACACAATCAGGCCTGTATTGCGTTTTGCAAATTTATACCAGGATGTAGGTTTAGAGTGTTCCCCCCCCTCCCATCGCCCCCACCGCCACCACCCTCCCCTGAAAGAAAAAGAAAGTTTTTCAAGTAAGTGTCTGCTTTCATGAGCACAAGTGATTGAGGCTCACAAACAAAGCTTTGTTTCTAAACTCACAGATGTACAGGCCGGCTGTAGCTTTGTCCTCTGGCCCTGAGAAGCATTCACAGATTTCTATTAGAGCACAACATTGGATTGTTTGGGAATACTTTTAGAGTGGGCATCCAATAATAACCCAAAGCTTTCCCAGGGCTGTATTTTCACCCAAGAGGGGGAACGAAAGAAGTCTTTTCTGAAGCAGATATCAGATAAAAAAAGGAAGTAACATTCTTTCTCTTCAAACGCTCCTTCCTTTCTCTGCCGATGTCGCTTTGTTCGGCGTCCTGAGAAACCGGCAAGCAGCTTCAAATCAAACCGGAGCAAAAATATTTGGCACTTTTGGACGAGAAGCAGCGCGATGGCGCTCAGGGCTCCTTTTCTTCCACTCAGCAACAGTTTGAAGGCAAATATCACACTTTTACTTATCTGTCAGCCCTTTAAATATTTACAATGAGGTTTTAAATTAAAAATGTAAAAACTTGAGCTCTTTTGACTCACATCAGCATCTCACAGCGGCCTCCTGAAACCAAAGACAGAATAAAACAGACTCATGTGGAACTTTGTCCTCCCTTCCTTTGTCCCGTCATCAGGAAGTCTGGTGACCCTTTGGAGGAATTAAGCAGAGAGCAGCAGAGACTAAAACCCGGCCTTTTCGAATGCTTTTCAGTAATGCATGTGCCCCCCCTTCTCTGAGCACAGTGCCCCCCCCAGAGCGAAACATTTTTGGTAGGAGAGGCGGCAGGACGGAGGCGTCAGCAACAACAAACATGTTGGTGGAAAGGCTTCAGTGATCTGCTCGCTGCAGAGGACCTCTGTGACCTCCACCAGCCCTTTGTTTCAGGATGATCTCCATCTGCGCACAACAAGGAGCCTTTTCAAATATCTGCACACTTTTGTTTTGTTGCTGCAACGTTTTAACCACAAATTAATGTTTTTCTCTTTGTTTGTGTGCCTGTAAGTACAAGAAGTGGACGTGGCTGCATGCTGGGAGCTTCATGCTGCAGCTTACATTTACTTTATTTTATTGGAACAGATTTATTTTATCTAAAAGGGACGATGCACATTAATTCACTTAACTTCTTCAGATTTACACACACAGGCTCATTTCCATCTGCATCCCTGGAAGTTACATTTTAATTATTTATTTTAGAAATGATGTCTTTTTAATTCACTGAAGAAAAAATAAATAAGCTAAATAATTCTTGGGTCCCCTAAAGTGCCTCCAGTGTTTTAGACACAGGACTATAAAACCATCAACAAAGTTGTTAAACTTGTAGAGTCTAATATTGTGAGACATAATCATACACGAGTCACAGTCCTACTGTTCTCACAGCCCTGCAGCTCACACACACACACACACACACACACACACACTAACAGTCGTGTTGAAGTCAGCTGACAGAGGAACAATTATCCCTCTAATTCTCTCGGAGTCGATGGACACACAGCTGTTATTCCTGATCAATACTGAGACACTTCATAACACATCTGAGTGTGATAGAAGCTGATATCCTGCATGACACCTTCTGATCCCCATTTAGCTGTGATCCACGCGCTGGTGTGAATCTGCTGGGCCGGTTATGGATTAGCTACTTCGGCCCTGAAGTGGCTGCAGTCGATGATGTGATTAAATCAATGATCATCTCTGCCAAAGCTCTTTGATTCCTTCTCGTTTGGCTGCACAGCAGAACGGAGCCGAGCGTCTCAGCAGGGACGCGTTCACTGTCCACAAACGAGGCCGGAAAAGGCACCGCTGCTCATCAGCTGTTAGGAACTGGGTTACATAAAAAAGGAGAGCAGGTGGAAAGAATGAAATCTGCTGCACGTGATGCTCTGACTGCAGAGAGCGTGTGCGACAGAATCAAAGATCAAGGTCTGATTACTCGAATTGTCAGGAGTAAATGATCTCGTGGTCCTGCAGTTCAAGATTAATATTTAGCTACAGTTATCATTTTTAAAGAATAATTATAAATAAAATAATTAAAGTTTAGTCAATAATTAAATAACTTGAGATTTTAATGGACGAGATATTTCTGTTTGGTTTTATTGTTTTTGAAAAATTCTCAGAAATTTAAGTCTTTAGAAGATTTTTTTTTGATGGGAATTTAAAATATTCCTATTTTTTATGGATTTTATTTATTACTTTTTTAGATGTGTTTAAGATTTTTAATAATTTTGGACATTTTTTTGCTTTTTTAAGGGATTTTTAACATTTTCTCTTTTTCGGTTCAGTTTTTAAATTTTCTTTCATTGCTGTAAAACTTTTATTGTGCCGAGGACAAACCGAGCTGTGCTGCAGCTCTGCCTCAGCTCTGTCTAGACTACCGGAAATGCAAAATTGCATCTGCTTGCAGCCACCAGGAGCTCCACAGTGAGCAGCCGGGAGGATGGCAGAGCTGCAGAGCTGCAGCCAGCAGGCGAGAGGCAGGCAGCCACTGAAGCTCGGCCCAGGATGTGCTATTAAACTGTTGTGAAGCAGAGTGGACTCTTCTACTGTTTGCATTGCATGCCATTTGTTTTTTCTTTCCCCACTCCCACTCGTGTCCCCCTCTCCTCGTGTGCTTGTGACGTGTGAGAGAAAAAGGTTTGTGGCAGGTATGGAACAGAAACATTTACAGGCTTCAACATTTGTCTCTCATTTTCCCTCTTCATTTTCTTTTTTCTCCCCTTCCTTTCCTCTATAAACACCATCCCTGTCAGAAGGTGGCAGCGCCCCGATGCCTCAGGAGCAGACGCCATGCAAACATCCCCCCGATGACAGATCTGCTGCCGGGCTGTCTGTCCATCCAGCCATTGATTATCCTTTAGCAGGAGGTCATAAATGACCCATGATCACGTGAAAAACATATTCCCACCATCTGACCTGTCACTATAGGTTAATCAAATAAACCAGGCCGGCCCCACGGAGCATGACTTTGCAATTATCTGTAACTTACTCCTTCTGTCCTTCCTTTTATTGCATCATTAAAGTTTTTGGGGGGGGACTTGATGTCTGAGGGTGACGGCAACTCTGAAAAACACTGCATGGGGGCGGGGTTTACTTGAAACATGCCGAAATGCCAGAAAATGAGAACGAGTCAGTTTTAACAGAGGACACCAAAAACAATGCAAACAAATCACAAGCTTCAAGTTCGAGCTCAGCAGCTTCTCCTGCCAGCAACATTTTAAACGTAGTCGTGAGCAAAAGGTTCAGCTTTCTTAGTGATGCTGTCAGGACGACAGAAGAAAAGACTTCTGACTGGGTTGTAACTTTCCACAGCTGAAGTGTGGATGATTGCTCTGAGTTGTGCATCTGTGCAGGAGGTGTAAAAATCCAATGATCTAACATGTTCAGTGCAAAGGAGGAATATCCAGCACATGTAGGAAAACCAGCTACTCCATGTGTGCGACCCGCTACATATCGTCAAAAAGTATCCAGTAAGAAATATGTGCAGAGATCATTGAGATGTTTTAGTGCTCATCTTAGCACAGTGCTAACAGCTTTAGCACAATCGAGACTCAAAATTGATCAATTTGCTGATTTTTGTTGTTTTTAAGCCTTAAAATGTAAAGTTACTCCAAACTTTAGCTTCTAAACTTCTGAAAATACTCAGAAAGTAAAATAAATGGTTACAAAATATAAACCCTCTTTTTACAAAGTATTTATTCTGTAACCATTTATTCTTCAGAAGTTCTATTTTAGATTCTTGAAAGTGTGACTTTCTCCTACAAGGCTCTGACCAGCAGTGATCCTGCAGTCTATTCTATTCTATTCTATTCTATTCTATTCTATTCTATTCCTCTAAACACAGAACGAACCTGCCTTGCTTCTATATACACAACATCTAACAGATGCCAAAGTGCTGCCAGTTGACCACTTAGTGTGAGAGTGGAGAAAGCTTCCTGCCCGTCCGGCACTGCTGAAACATTTCTCTGTATGTCTGCAGCGAGTCCTGGAGGTTCTTTGTTAAATAAAGACGATCTTACCTGCAGCTTTGAACAGCAGCTCGTCCTGTGATTCAAAGTCGTCTGTCAGCAGCCTGAACGGGAGAGCAGCAGCAGAGAGCACAACCCTGGGAATGTGTGCCATCTTGCATGATAAATATCAGTGATTTGCTCCAGGCTGCAGACTGTGACTCACAGGAAGTAAGTGTTTGAGTTGGTTTGCACAGATGGAGACCATTCTTAGTCAACATTCACATAAAAATCAGTCTGGGCTCTTTTGGTTGAGTTTTCTCTCTTCCTGGTGTGCAGAGCAGCTTTACTCTGACACCGTTATTTATTTACAGGCTCTTTCTTACATTTTCCTTCAGAGTTTATGAAGATCTGCAGCTTTTCATGGACACGAGTTCAGCTGCTTACAGTTCAGTGCAGTTATGGCACAGTTTATGACACAGTGCATGTTGTGTTTCTCACTTCTGTCCTCTGATGATGATGATGTGGCACGGCAAAGATACGAGCAGTGTCAGGTATGAGGACAGGCACGAGCTCCTCCTGGTGTGCTTTCGGCTGAGCCTCCTCATCATTATTCTGTCCACTGTCTGCCTCCCGCTGAGCGCCACGCTGAAGGAGGAGGCTCGAAAATCTTCACATATGTTGCTTTAATGTGTGAGAGACGCCCGCGGGGCGGCTCTTACTGCTTCAGTGTGTGTTTCTGCGAGGACTGGGAGACGGATTAGATCTTTAACATCTGAAAAGGATGTGAAACGGAGCCGTAAAAGGACTCCATCAGATTAAGAGTCAAAGTTAAACACTAATAGATAAACATATCTTCATGTTACTGAATTGTTGATGCTGATACATTTTCATGTTGTTTGTCCACATCAGCATGTTGTTACAAACTGTCCACATGAATGTTTTTAATCTTCATCAGCAAAGTAACTGAACAGGAAGAAAACGGCTCAATATTTTTTCTAGAAGAACCGAACAGAAGTTCCAGGAAAACAGGAAGCAGGTTTTTAAAGGGTTCGTTAGAACGTCTCGTTTAAATCTTCAGGACTTTCTGTTCTCTTCATAAACTTTTTAAGGCCACTCAGGAAACACTGCAGGTTCCAACGTCCTCGGCTGAGTCTGCTGAGGCAGGCAGTGAGAGCGAGGGCAGCAAGTGTGCTGCATAATATAATCTCATTTAATAAGAAGAAGAAATATTCCTCTGCTGAATATTCGCTAAGATAAGTTTTTGTTTCGCAAGTTTTCATTTTCAAATTAGTCTGTTTTATATTATTTGCATATCGTTTGCAGTTATTCTGTACACTGAATTCTTTTAAGGTAAAGGACTGATGGGATTTTGGCTGTTTCCAATAATCAGAAAAATTCTGACGTTTTCAGCATGTTTGTAGGATGAAATCATTCTGTTAAACAGGTCCTTACTGATAAACGACCAAAGCTTCAGAAAGCAGGAAAATGGAGAATCAGGATTTGTGGTTGAAATAGTTCATTTTGGGAAAACAGCTGTATTGACTTCCATCACATTCCAGATGCTGACTCACAGATTTGACACACTTCTCCAGTTAATTACTTACATTATCATATATATTTTTGTACTGTGTTAATGTTGTGTATGCCCAGAATGAGCTGTTGTGTCATTAAACACGTACAAACTTCCTCAGTTGTGCAGTAAAATGAACCTAGATTTTCTACATTTTCTTTCCATTAGTCTGAAAGAAAAGAACTCAAAGATTAAAAGATTTTTTAGAATTTTGTTTTCAGATATAAGTGACTGTAGGGTCTGTAACACGCTGCCTCTTCTGTAACGAGTTTAGAAACGTGAATCATCGTTTCAGAGACGTCCTGCAGTTCACTTCAGCTCCTACAAAGTGACTCTGCATCACTGCGAGAACCGAGATCCAAACACAGCTTTACAGATGTGAACATCTGCTTCTGCTGATGGTCAGTGAAGCTGCAGGTCGTCGGCTCCGCTGACCTGGATCTGAAACAAGCTCTTCTTCTTCTACACAGCTGTGCTGCTTAATTGTCCCTCAGATAAGAACAGGATGTCCTGCTGGCACCTTTAAGCTCCTCTTCTTTGTTTGAAGAAATCTGATGCTTGACAGGTTTTGCCTTTCTCTCCATTGTAAACACTTGTAGCTTTAATACACCCAGAAAGAATTACGATTTTCTGTCCTAAGACAGGCTGCTGCATAGTGTCCTCTGAGTCTTCCTCCACCTGCCTTAGATTTTACATGCAATTAGCTTCTGTTTTATTGCCTCCTTTGTTGTAATCAGCATTTTCCTCATGTAGGTTCTCCTGTTTCTCTCATCCTGCTCTAAATGGATGCATTATCCCAGCAGCCTTTCACTTTCCTCATACAGCGAAAGTTTTTACACCTATTTTATGTCATCCTGCACTTTAACTGATTTATTTTTGTCATTTTTTCTACCTTAGCCAATTTCCTCTGATCCCAGCCCGCTGGTATCATCACTTTCCTCATTTCCAGCCTGAAGGCGATCCTGACACCCGGGACGTCACGTGAAGCCGTGAAGGACAGGAGGCAATAAGCCGGAGAATAGCAGCAATCTTCAGGAAAGTTCTCCATTCACTCTCACTCTCGCACTTCTGTGTCCTCTTATCCAGCCTCGGAGATAAAGAAAAAAATCAATAGAGAAACACAGTGTTAGATAAAAGCAGAGAGGGCCAGAGAGCCGAGCCGAGTTGGGTGTAGTGAATTAAAGCGATCAGAAATTTCAGCCCTCAGTCTCCATAACCTAACAGCCCTGCCTTGGTGCTGTCGATCACTCTCCGCTCTCTGCTCAGTCCCTCTTTGTTCGCGTCTGATTTCTTTTTGGTCTATTCTCCGTTTGCTTTGTGTTTTGGGATGAAGAACCAGATCCCATTCAAGCGCAATAACTGCTGAGTGAAGGTTTTGGATATTGCAGGGGAGACGGTCTGTGTCTGAGCCTCCACATCAGCTCTGACAATAAGGACGTGACGGCGAGGGCCGGAGTCATCAGCCCTCTTGTTTCAAAGCACAATCAGAGACGTTAGTGTTGGCGGGTCAGCCCACAGCTGTGGTCCACTGTTTCACAGGCTCTCGTGGATGGGTTGAAAGGAACGTGCACAGACATTCGTGCTCCCCAGAGGACAAACCCGACCATCTTTTCCTCTAGAAGAGATGGAAATAAAACTGAACGGAGCTTCATGATTTACAGGAGATTAATACAGACACCGACCATAACAAGTGTGACTGCAGTGACTCCCTTCTGGTTCCTTCGTAGTATTTTGGCACTAAAGATTTTGCTTTGCATTGCTGTTCAGTTAATATCAGTAGTAACATGCTGGGTTTGGTTTAGGAAAAGCAGAGCATGGTTTTAAAAAAGATTCTTTCACAGTGTTGGTCGAAACATAGACTGTAGGTAAAAGATGGCGATAAGCATTATGATAATCTGGCTGTCACTGTGTTTACTGACTTCACGAGTGAGGCGTGGCCCACCTGTCACAGTGTAACCACGGGCTGAACGACGTCCTGCTCGAACTGACAGATGAGCGGATAAAGTAACCAGGAAATGACATGAAGCCAGCATGGAAGTGACTTCTGCTGGTGGTCACTCCAAATATTAAACCATGTTTACAGGTACTAAATGATGCTTTTAGCCTGTGTGGATAGTTTCCCTCCTCAGAACAACTGTGCGGAGAATCTATAACTGATCGATCTGGATAATAGCATCCACACGGGAGGCATTTTGCTCATCCGCTCATTTGAAGACATTCCAAGCTCCAGTTGCCTAGGTAACCCTGTATTGGTAGTCCCGCCCACTTCCCATCGCCTGCATGTGTTTTGTTTCTTGAAGTTTCAGAATTTCATTCGCTTTCTTTGGTCTCTGGTTGCCGCCTCACCTGCAGTGTGGATGCAGTTAATGCCGAGGCCGAGACCAGGTTTAACTGGTAATGTCAGAGCAGCTCAGTCCATCTTTTATTTACAGCTTTTTATTGGGAAACAAACTGCGATAAACTTCCTGGATCATCGCGGTGACATCAGAAGGTGGTCGAGTCAGGTGCCACAGCAGCTCGCCTGAGAGCAGCTGCAGTGTATGAAGTAAAATTCACAGATTCTGTGAAACTGGGGCAACTTTGGTGACCTTTGACATTTCATCGCTCATCGTCATCACTCGTCACAATAAAAAAAAAAATTGATAAAAACCTGCTGATTTTGCAGATTTTCATGTCATGTGTGTAACAAACCTGTGGAAAATGACTCTAATAATTTATGACCTTCACATAAACTAAACCTGGTTAATTATCAGACCGGCCATGTTGTTATGCTACAGTGGGCATTTAAAAGCATCACTCGGCCGAAATCCAGCCTCTGCTATCCTGTTTCATTTTACGTGTGTGTGTGTGTGTGTGTGTGTGTGTGTGTGTGTGTGTGGGCTCCTCAGGTACCGGATCACATCGACAGCTGATGAGTTGCAGCAGATATCAGGGTTGTATGTGACGCTCTGCAGGGCTGTATTTCAAAAGGCTCTGAGGTCATATTTCACTGTTTCAGGGCTGAGGTGCTGTCATGTATTAATTAAAATCCAAATACCCTTTATTGATTGTGTTATCAGGCTAGTGCAGCCTGGCCCTGCTGTATTGATCCAGCCTGTGATTTACGATCATTTTCTAGAAAAATCCTTTTGTGTGATTATAGGAGGAAACAAAGCCTGAATGACTGCAGTTCTTTCACAGATATTATATAGCGCAGCAGCAGCGGAGGAGAGCTAAACAGGCTGCCACCCGAAGCCCCCCGGAGGAGAGATATTTTCAACTAAAAAATTGTTATGATCCTGTTGGTTTCAATGAAAAGTAAATCACAGGAAGCAGCTGGCTGTGCAGGCTCATGAGTTACAAACTGTGGCTGCAGCCTGTGGCTTTCAACCCTCCACCTCTCAGATAATGTGGGTCATTTAGAAATCCCACCCTATTACTGACTACAGTCCTAAAAATATACTTCGTTCATGGTGAAACCATTGCATAATTACCTACAAAACACCTCCAAAGCAAAAATATTCGGAAAACTTTTAAACGTAACGAAAGAATAATATTCACAGATTCTCTAATATCTTAGTTTTTGCACACACAGATTGTGTGCTGTGTTTATGAAGAAATGCTGCTCTCATAAATCAAATCAAAGCTTTGGCTTGGCTCCAGGGCCGAGCCGCCTTCCTTCAGTGTGCCGCGGCGGCCGAAGCCAAAGACGATCAGCGAGAGGCTGCAAACTGACTCAAACCTGCGCTGGAACGATGTCACACTGTAACTACTCACAACACACCTGCTTCTGGAGCGAAGGGAAAGAAACACACACACACATGCAGATGGACAGCAGGCACAAACAGTGGCCTCCCCAGGGAACAGATGTGTGTCAGATTTCAGAATAAAAGCCCAGAGTTTCTTAATGAAAGACCGACAGACTTAAAAATCTACATTTTTACAACAAACATTCATTTTCACACAGAAATCAAATTAAAGCTTCTTATTTGTGTCTCAGTGTCCCCAACAAACAAACACACCTGCAGCGCTTAACTCATTATTAGACCACCACCTAATGTAAGCTCTGCAATTTAAATATTTTTAATTCTAACAATTTTCATATTTTCTGTTTCGTACAAACAATCGTAAAGCATGTTTGTAGTTTTTGATTAAGGTGCCAAATTACAGTCATTTACTTGCATTTCTGAACAGAAAAAAATGTTTTGGTGGTTGAACTTAATTAAGATAAATTCACTGCATGAATTCAGTCATTTTAGCTTTAAATGAGTTGTTGACAGATTTCTAAAATCTTTGCATTTTATTTTGTAATGTCAGGTGGTCCAATAAATTTCTAATCACTGTATATTTCAGCTGTCTGTGCTGCTGGAGTGAAGAAGCCAACCACTGAATAATAAAAACCATCTCAAAGCCAGACCTTCACCTTGCTTCTTGCCACCTGCTTCAGCATCTGTCTGAGGGTGAAAGCAGGTGGATCCACATCAGGCTGACAGGTTTAGATCCGAGCGTGTTTCAGTAAAACACATGAAACTGCACTCAGTGAAAAAAGTGCTTTACAAAAAATAAAAAATAATAAAGTTTAAAGCTAAAAGTTGGGGGGTCACACAGAGAGACAGACGACCATTCACACCTCTGACTGTGAAGATTAAATCTATGTTTCTAACAATTAAAATGTTTCTGACTGTATCACAAATTTTTCAGTCTATTTCTCCTGGAATAAGGCAAGGGTAATGGAAAGTCAGGGAAAGTTTTTTTTTTATATCACAAATTTTATTGTGATTTTGTCTTTTTTTTTTTGCTACATTGTAACGTCTTGCTGTGAACAGATGATAGATAGATAGATAGATAGATAGATAGATAGATAGATAGATAGATAGATAGAATGCTGTGTCTCTCAGCCTGATCTGTCTGGAAAGTTTAGCATTTTTCTCGTGGCTGATCACTGTCTTCAGGGGCCATTAGTTTGTCATATCTCCATCTGTGGCCTCCAGCTCTGTACAGCAACCCTCACACTCCTCAGCTGGCAGCAGCTGATGAGATGCTGCTGTATGTGCTCCTCCTTTTAGCTCCTCCTTTTAAATCGCTGCCTGCGGTAATTTTGTGCCAACCTCCCTGTTCATTTCTTCTTCAAAGATGACTGACACCCAAATGGCATAAAAGTGATGCAAACTCAGACATTACAATTTCAAATACAACAGTGTGTTTGGGCTGTTTTGCAGGTTGTTTGGCTTTGATCCAAAAATATCATAATGGAATAATAACTGAGTTCTTTTGGAACGTCTACAGTTGAATATTAAATGTGATGCTCTTTTTAGGGCAGGTGGCTGCTGATTGGCTGGAGTTTGTTTGCTGTTCAGAGGCCACTGATGCCACTGACATCACATTTCCTGTTTCCACTGGATAGCAAGCCATAATGATTATAACTGACTATCAACCAGTGTTTTAGGCCTCTTCCTCTTTTATATCAGACTGGTTGCCACATAATTATGGGTGGGTGCAGTTTGATTTGTCCAACATTACATTATATAACAGAAGGGAGTGTGAAGAATGACTCTGTGACCCTAACAGCGGGGCGCCCGGTGGTTACAGTTTGGGCCTTTGGTGCCGGGGGCCCGGTTTCGGTGCCGTGCAGAGCCATGCGTGCCCCGGTGCATTCTGAAAACAAGCCCACATCGTTGCAGGTTTGAGAGCCGAACACAACATCACACTAAGCGGCAGCACTTGAGGTCATTGTGATGAAAATCACGGTGGACAGAATCTGCAGATGATCTGTGAGTTTCTTGCCATAAACCCCTCCCTTGGTTCCGTCAGTGGCTCCAGATTTGGACCCAGTAATTTAGTGGTACTCGTGGCAGCTGTGTGGCACCAGCAGGTCTTTTCTTCTTCACTGAAAAAGCCCACAGCTGGTTCTAGATTTGGCACTGGCATTGGATTGGTGGAAACGAGGTTTCAGGAGGAACTTACGGTTGAGAACATACAGACCAGTTCTGTCACGCTTCAGGATGGTTTCTTCCAGAACAACATGGGACATAATGAGTCATTAATGGCTTTAAAGGGATGTGAATCATTTTTAAACGTATACATTGATGTTGCAGTCCAATCCTAAACAAAGCCTTTTTGCAGCATTTACAACTTTAAAAACGTCCCATTTAAGCTTCTCTGGAGATCATTAAACAGCCTGGAATTCTGCTGGTCACTGAAGACAACAATCCCACTGAACTGTGGTGTAACGGCCTCCTCAGCCAGCAGTCAGGACCTCTTTGTTTCTTAAATTAAGCGAGAGTTTGTATTTCTGTGTAACACCACTTACTGCTGCTCCAAAATTAACTGCAGAGTTCTGCTGGAGAAAGCTCAGCACTTTTTAACGAGCGGCACCGTGTGTGACTCCTAAGTGCCTTTTTGTTTCATTGTTACTTCATCATTTCATGATTATTACTTAACGTTTAAGAGTATTTTTAGTGTAATTGTTTACTTTGACGCTTCTTCATTAACGAATATGATTATTTAACTGGTTCCAGTGCATCATCTGTCCTCATCACTTTAACCAACACGAGCTGATGCATTTGTTGCACTGACAGATGCTCAGGATAATTAAAATCAAGAGGTGCTTCAGCGGAAAGCAGAGTCTTCAGGCCAAGTTAGAATCTGGAAGAGATCATGGTCAAGTAGTTGCTAGTTTGATTTTGTGTGCTGACGCTGGTTACAAAGAATCAATATCGAATCAAGGAGGGTTGAGTTTCCAGATAAGCGTTCTTGGCCACTCCGGCTATTCATCATAAGTCTGTAGAAACCTGATAGGTCAGAAGAAATGATATTGGAGCAGGAGTGGGGCCTCCTTATCTCTCCATAGCAGGGGAATAGGAGACATGCCGATCAATACCAGGCTGTTGTGTAGTACCTGCAATTATCAACAGCTGATTCTGTCGTCCCCCAGCTGCATCTTTTAATACCACATAATTACAAGTTTGGAGACATTGTCTGGTGGAAGGGGATTACAGCTTTGCTGAAGTATGCTTCATTCATCTCAGCTTTGAAACAGCCTGTGGAAAAGAACAGCATCGGGGCAGATTTTATTTTACGCCTCATACTCCTGCATGCTTTCCTTTTTCAAACAGCTGATGTATCTATTGATAGCTGAGCTGACTTTAAGTTTAAACTCTGGCCTGCAGTCTGCTGCCATCGTGCCAAAGAACCAGTCAAACATACACAAGCTCCAAAAAAGTTGTAGTCAGCCTGGTTGTGTTTTCAACCTGAGCTCAGCTGGGTTTGTCTTACACCTCCCTGATGCTCACTCGAGGGAGGATTTCTTCTCCGACACTGTTATGGCGCCAAATTGTGGGAGGTCGTAACAAATGAAGCAAAGGCTCCAACACCTCCTGTGGTATCCTGGCAGTAGCCTATCGCAGGCGGCTGAAGGGCATCTAATGATGGACCGGAGGCGGAGGCAACAAGGAGAGCGCCGGTAGCTCGGATAAACCAGGGAGTCTCACTTCCGACAGTCACCACTCTCAGATCGGATCTACGTGCGACCTGAGTGAGATTTTTACGCACAAAGTTTGACTTTACGCACGTTTTTAATCCTAGGAAATCTGATCTGTTAGCGAGTTACCTCTTCCGTCGCGTTGATTCTGGGCTGGAGGCAGTTTTAGGTGATTTTTTTCTGAGGCTGCTCCTGCCAGTGTTACGCTTTTGCCTTTGAGTGTGTGAGAGAGATTTAGCTGGGACAGCGAACCATCCACCTCCCGACGAGTCAGCTCAAAGTGGAATGTCTAAGCTAAGGAAATAAAAGAATCGTAAACTCGAGCGGACCATCTAAAGATGCAGAGTTAGACCCAAGACGGTTCCAAAACGCGTGAGACTCTCAGGAGTTCAGGCTGGACTAAACCATGTTGGCGCTGCTCGGAGTTGTGCGTAAAAACAGCCGCACATCGGACAGGAAGTGAACTAATTATTATTAAAGACCATGCCTCATTTCCATATCTAGCGTGAGTTGGCTGGACGGCAGCCAATCACCCATCGAAGGGCAGCTAGAGTCGTAAAAGCATTATCCTTCCTCCATCATAATTACACTGACATGCGCAATCTGCACACGGACATCAACACCAGCCTCTGATCGCTTATTTCACCGAACCCGCTCTCTCCGAAGGGTCCCATTCGCTGCTCGTAGATGATCCGGCGAAAGGCAACAGCGAGGCGCACGAACAGATCAACATGTCCCGGCGAAAGCAAGCCAAGCCGCAGCACCTCAGGTCGGACGAGGAGGCGATGCCGACCGGACCGCTCTGCAGAGATGGTAGGTGTCCGGGACGCTTTGGACTACTTTTCCAGGTTTTACTGACGCTGCTGCGTGAAGAAGAACTGTCGTCTAAGAAGAGTTTCATTCAGAATAATTTATCCTAAAGCAAAAACTTTTCAGGCAATTTGGAAAACGAAATGGAAGAAAAATAATTTACATAATTTTACTTTCAATTTTTTGCGCAAATGCATCCATTATTTTTTGCATTATTTAGTTAAAACACTTTTCAGCTTTCAAGTATTATCAGTCAAACTTTATTAAAGTAAAAATCATAACCAGGTTTATGATTAGATCACAGGGAAGCTCAGAGTGAGTGTACTTTTACTCTTTTGTGAACACTGCAAGTCAAAATTTAACAACTGCAGAAAATATGAGCAGAGAATAAACTGCAGGCCACAACGATTTCACGCTTTTTCATGACCGCAAGAACTAATATAATATTTTATGTCATTAATTTTTAAACACTGAAGCATCAGAACCTGTTGTGAAGGAAGCAAATCACGTAAAAGGAGAAAAAACGAGTGAAAAGATGATGTTTAGTTTTATGTTATATTTCTACAGATTATCTGTTTTATTTTGTTGTTCTGCCACTGATTAAACTTTTAATGTGAAACATCTGTCACAAATATTTATAAATATTTATTTATATATATATATATATATATATATTTATAAATATTTATTTATATATATATATATATATATAAAAAATATCTATTTTTCTTTTTTCTTTATATTATAAATAATAATTATTTATATAT
>VOQJ01023888.1:8370-30656 GCA_015052665.1 Apistogramma diplotaenia | reverse complement strand
AGGGGAGCGGCACAGCAGAAAAGGGGGGGGGGGGGGGGGGGCCTACAGAGTGGCTGCATCCTGAGAGCAACCTCTGATTACACCAATCAGAACAATACAGTCTGGGCGAGGGCATGGGTAAAAACCAGACCATACACCTCCACACTGCAGTGCCAATAAACAGCAGGCCTGACTCACTCAAAGTCAACTCAACAGCAAATCACAAGAAAGCTGATAAACACATCCGGCAGCTGTAATGTCGCGAAGAGCCGTGGATGGAAGACGTGTCCACCCCAACAGATAAACTCCAGCTGTGGCTCAAATTTTAATGAGCAGCTTTATGTGCTCCTTTATTAATTAAATATTCCAGCCTCCATTTTAATCAGCAGATTCTGGAGATTACTGTGGTCCAGCGCTCAGAGAAGGGACAGACCTCACACACAGGCGTGCGCGGGCTTGCACGCTCCCTCTTCATCAGCCACATCCCTACAAAGTCAAACCAGCGCTCCATTTCCCCAAAGTGAATCATCTTAATACAAAAAAAGGTCAAACTGGTCCACAGGAGCGACATCCAATTAGTGTCAAGTGTGACTAATTATAATCTGACAAACGTGTGAAATGAAGTCAGAAACCCGAGACAGAGGCTAATTATAGCAGATTGAAACACTTCATTAAGCACAGCTTATAGCAAGGAGACATTCCGCATCAGAATGCTAAAGCGCCTGTGAGATGAACCAGCAGCTCTGACAGCAGACAGACACTGGAGCTTGTTGGGACGCGTGAGAGAGAGAAATGGCCCAACAAGGTATTGATGAGACGCACTCACGAGAAAAAAGCACAGACGCGAGGTGCGAGAACAGAAGCAGCTAGATGGGAGGGGAGCATTATTTATTTAACATTTTTTTGCACTGAGCATCGAGTGGTTCGCTGAGCTGCTCAGGTGCCAGCGGAAGGAAGCTGAGATTGTCCTGGGCAATTCCCTGGTGAGTATAACTGTGAAGCAGGAGTAAATGCAGATTCAACATGTTACCCCCCCCCTGTGAGGTTCTTTCTCCACTAAAGTGGCCCCCTACCAAGTCATTTTATATGCTCTGAAAGCTTAAAATGAACTTTATCTTTAGAGAAAATGCCCCCTCCCAAATAAAACAAAAACATGAACAACATAGTGCAAAAACATCACACTGCATCCTTCCCTGGGTTTAGCAATGCCTCAATAACAATGGCAGCACGGGGTGCATGGATGTGCAAGGTGTTGAGAGGTCCACTCCTCGTTCTTACAGTCCACTGAGGTGGCAGGGTACCTCTGTGGAGGAGCAGATGGTTCTCCTGCTTGTGCCCAACACTTCCTCTCTGTCGGAGCATCTCTCTAACAGATGGGCCCAGGATCCTGGACCAAGCTAATCTCCAGCACTCCTCCACTTAAAGGCACAGTGGAGAGCCTGCACTATACCTCCACGGTCCCGTGATTATTACACATCAATACAGGCGGACTGCCGGTGACAGCCGCGCAACTTATCATCCATTTAAAAATTTGACTAATCATAATCTGATTCCAGCATCAAATGACAAGAAGCGAAAGGCCAAGTGTGTCTAACTTAGAGTAATATGTCTACCGGTGGAACTGGTGAAACAGTACACAAGAACAAAGGAGAAAATGGGGGAGAAAGGTGGAGTATTTCTTTGAAGTTAGCAGATAAAAATGGCCATGCACGCACTATTTAACCACAGAGTGACAGTCTATTTTCAGCGGCGGAGTCAAACTGCTGTCACTTTTGTCGATTTCGCCAGCAAGCATGCAAATACAAAATGCCTCCTCCCTTGCTTTACCGGGTCCTGACCACGTCTGCGCTCGGAGGAGCCAAAGTTGACATGTCGACAATTCACACCAACTATACACGACTTTCGGAATGTCAGATGATATTCCGCCGCTGTGCCCCGCCGAGCACGGAGGAAAATCGCCTTCTAATTATTCGTGGCAGCGCAAAGGCACGTTGTGGACAGTTTTCAAATAAATTTACAGCCCAGAAAAGACGACACACTCTCATGCTGTATGCAAAGCCGTGTAGAGGAAAAGCCTCGCCAGTGCAATGAAATGTCAGGTAGCCGTTCGCACATTGTTTAACACCGAATGCTGAAATCTAGTGGAATAAAAAATAAATTAAACTATACGAGGTTACTTTGCCATGCAAGAAGTACACAAAATGAATTTGGACAGCTTAATCAGTCATATGCACACGGCTGGAAATGAAATGCAAGAACGGCCAGTTTTAATGTACGACTTGGCAACAAAGTAGACATTCACAATTTCCTCAATGTCTAAATTACTTACGCTTTTAGTGGATTCTGAATGACAGCCGCCATTTTGCTACAATGTAACGCAATATCGGCGTCTTGCAGTTCTGAGGGAAACCTACGGAAATCGACCAATGGGAGCTCGGGGTGAATTCGTGGACCAATACATCTGCGGCATAGGCGGATGGGGCGTGGCTTAATGGGGTAAACTGTCAAAATTATTTTAAAGGGTTTTCCCTTGTATTTATATTGTACACAACTGAATTACAGCACTTTTAAAGAGACCTTGTACTGTAGTTTGGATAGATATCACGTGCAACTTCCTCTGTTGGCTTACTGATCCCATGCAGTGTATTGGCACAGAATATCAACATGGAAGTTTGGGTTAATTATTTATTAAAATAATTATAAATCATTTATTATCATCAATAAGCACCAAGCAAGTATGTGTGTGTGTATTTATATTTCTAAATATATTTCATTTATCAGAAGCTGCAGTGCTGGAGGAGAACGAAAGCAAGGCTCATAACACAAGGACATGCACACGATCTATTCCTCCCACATACAGTACAGTAAGTGGTTTGACACAGGGAGATTTAAAACACACTACCCCACACACACACACTTAAGACATGGAGGCAGTTGCAGATTATGATTTAACAGACGGAAGCTGATACAACTTTAATCTTATGCAAATCTTCCACCATTTCTTCAAGTTAGTGTCCAACATTTTAAAGTATATCAGTCATTTCAGTTTGATTTGGAGTCGTCAGGTTAAATGTGTTGACAGTTGTACCCAATTAAAGAAAAAGAAACTGGGGATGAACATCTCAAACACTATAATGGGTATTTGAACAGACTGCAAAGATATGCATGGCAACGAACTCCAGTACCAATAATCTGACATGATGCATTTCCTATTCTAGCCTGTGCAATATTAGCATCTCAAAGGAGGGTGTGTGTGTGATGAAACACTCAGACAGATAAATCTATTTTGAGACAAGGCAGACACAACATCTTCTCATCAGACATCAGAACCAAAAAGTTCCACGTTAGGCGCAAAGGGAGAATTAACTTTATCTACAAAGCTTAAAATCGACAAAGACCCCCCCTTGTTTTCCTTGTATTTTTCTTTTTTTTTGACAATAAAATGCAAGCATATGTCTAAAAGGCATCGCCATGTGCTTTGTACATTAACGGTCTCAGAACACAAAACTAGTCAATGATGAAAGACAATTAAAGCTCTCAGTCACTACTTATGGTTCAACATCTCGCCTTTGACACGTTCGAGCATTAGTATTTCTGTGTGATGCTGAAAGACGAAAACAAACCCGACAGAAAAAAGGTGGTTCACAAAGTGTCACTACAAAGTCTATAAATATACATACAGTGAATCATGTCACCACCACCACCACCACCACCACCACCACCCAAAAAAACCCAGCTAAAGTAAATTTACAACAACTTTCAATAACAGAT
Organism: Apistogramma diplotaenia; assembly: GCA_015052665.1. Taxonomy (NCBI): domain Eukaryota; kingdom Metazoa; phylum Chordata; class Actinopteri; order Cichliformes; family Cichlidae; genus Apistogramma; species Apistogramma diplotaenia. The sequence continues at coordinate 26,906 of VOQJ01023888.1, read as the reverse complement.
GTAAAGTAACAGAAAAAAGCAGAAGAAAATTCCATTGTGCTTTGTCAGGAGTCCTTAACATGTCAGGCTGCATCTACAGAGACCCGGAGGCATGAGTGTAATAAGTAAAACCAGTTTGAACACTGTGTGTATGTTTCAGTTCTGAGAGACAACATCGAGATGCAACGCAGGCAGGAACTTCACATATTAAATATTTCGATTACATTTAAAACAAAAGGGGTAAAAAAATAACAAAAAAAAACAACAAATGTGAACATGAAGTACATTTTGTAACATGAGAACACCGAAATGCCGCTTAGTAAAAGAGATAAGTGAGGTTTATTCAGAGACCACCCTCCGAACAAGTAAAAGGCCATGATCTCTCACACTGTCATGCATGCCAGAGTGCTAATAATCTTTTTTTTTTTCTCGATTAAATAACTTTCAACATTTCCTCTAACATAGTTCTACGTCTTCATACGACCACATATTACATGATAAAATATAAATATTATACCAGCACAGACACAGTGACCTGAATGATTTCTGCCACACCAGATATCCAAAATCAAGACCTCCTGCAGTAGATTTTAACTGAGTCTGGAGTGGCTGCTTCCTCGCCTGGATATCTGGCTTTTTTTTTGGCCATGGTTAAGCAACAGCCTATAACAGCTGAACAAGGCGTAGTGCAAAAACTAAAATGTTGCAGTATATGCATGCAAAGGAACCTGCAGTTAGCTGCATGTGTTTCAAATATCTCTTTACCAGTATGACATCAGAGAAAATGCTCAATAATAGGAATCGCTGGAAACTAATCACACCAACCCCAACCAGCATTCTTAACTAGCTATTACTATTTAAATGATTTTTTTTAATATATTTTCTGACAGTAGAAAAATAGCTCATCAGCCTTATTCAATGTAAAATAAGGGATTTGTGTCAATAAGAATCAAAACATTGACACTGTGGATAATCAGAGTAGAAATGCAGGTTTCACGCTCAGTCAAGTAGCTCACATGTTCTGGCTGTTCTACAAAGGCCACAGGAACTCTGAAATCCCAAATCTGCTAAATGTCCTACATATATGCCTAAAAGTTTCCCTTCCACAGATACGAGACAGAATCGGCCGAGCAAAGAGAGGTATGCTTTAGCTGAGAGAGACTGCCGAGTTGGTGAGTGCTTCTATCTGGCGTTCTGAGGAAGGAAAGCCGCCCCTGTTAAAGTTCTCCGGGTTTCTGGTTGCAGCTGGAGCACACGCGCACGGGGTGGTCCCAGCCGCGCGACGGGACGGCGCGGCGCTCGGGGGAGCAGTCGTCGCACACCCCTTGGCCGCAGGCGCGGCAGTGGTGCTTGGACAGCTTGGCAGTGAACTCGCGTTGGCAGTTGTGGCACGACAGGATGTCCTGGTCAGGCACCCAGTAGGCAGGACGAGCTGCGTCTTTCACCAGGCCTGAAAGGGAGGTGGGAAATAAATACGCCGCACTCACACACGTCTAGAAAGTTAACATGACACTACACGCAGGCGCTGTTTAACTTTGCAACACCTGGGCGTCATGTCATATAAAGCTTCTGTTGTAGAACCTATCATTCACTTATTCTCTATAAACAGATATGAGCACATGAATATGTAGAATATGTAGGTAAGGGACAACACTGTGGTACCAAATTCTTTCTGATTGTTACCTGCAGTGAGCTTGTGGGTCAGGTCATACAGACCAATCTCAGTCAGGGCTGATTAAACAGTCCTGGCCTGGATACGGAAGTTCCCCATAAACTATGTCATCAGACTCAGCTGATGATTGCACTCTAGTTTTATCTAATTATATTCTTGCTTAATTCATAAAAAAAACATTAGTACAAACTGACTAAATTATGCTTTATGTGGGGTTTGCCACAGGCTGTTTTTATTTATTTTTTAAATTGGGAACATTTTCCCATTTTCCTACATAGTCTATAAAATTAATATTTCTATTCCAAATATTACTTGAATTTAGATACACAGTCACACTCACATTAGGCTACTTCCATTATGTCTCTCAAACCCCATTAATTTAATATGGTTAAATGCTGTTTTAAGCTGCAGTTTCTAAAGTTATTTGCAGCTTTACCCGTGCTTAGTTTTCCTCTGTACTATCTGAAGTGCATCCCAACTCGAAGTCAGCTTTTGGCTCAAGATATGACGGAAACAAGAGCTGGATTTAAAAGTCGGTGGGCTAATTTAGTTGTGATTGGAGAAGACGTCACTCCGAGGTATTTTTGGGGTATCATAGATCTGCAGATATTTTCAGTGAGATATCAGGTTGTCCAAAACATATTTATCTATGCCCTTTACTAGTAAATTTAGAACAGCAGGCATATATAATCGCTTTATATCTATAAATAACCAACTTGTGCTTTGGATTAAACAAATAGTTTCAACAAATCAGGATGTTTGTGGTCTTTAAAAAAAAAGTAAAGCATTTAAAGTTCAGACTCTAAGCAGAACTTGTGTTTTCTTTTTTTTGGACGATCCTGACGGAAACGTGACACACTGGTTTAACACACACACACACACACACACACACACACTTAGCTTTTTCTCACAAGCACTGGTCAAAGTGCATCCTAGAGATTAGGTCAGAGGGTACAAAAATGATTGATCCTGAGCAGTTAAACGATCGCTTTTATCAGTTATGTTATGTAGGCAACCAAACATCGATATTAAACAATTACACAGCAAAGGTGACTCACAAACAGCACAGCCTCAAACTGAACTGGGGAAAAAAAGACAGCATAACTGGTCATCTATCACATCACTGCACTAAAGAGACCAGGTAGATAGAAGAGCTGAACGTCAGCGTTAAACATTAGATTAGAGCACTTCTGTATGGAGGTGTTGCCGCAGATATGTCCTGAACAGAGTGTCCAAGGCATTTTTAGGTTCAGTGGCCAGTGTGTGTGGGAGGATTTCAGTTTTTTTAGCTTATAAATATTTTTTATTTTTTTGCTGGCAAGAGCAACTAGTTACAGGAAAATGCAGCTTCTCTATAAATGTGATCATTTTACTGTCATTAAATTAAAAAGCTGCAGACAGCTCAACTCCTTCCTTGATTTGTGGCATAGAGACCTCATTTTCATAGCAGTGCATGTTCTGTTAAAACTAGGCCATTAGGGCATCTCATATTCCTGGCTAGACTCCAGCATGAAATAAATAAGAGGAAACAATTTCTTGCCTTTCTAACTGAAAAAAGCACGATGGGGCTCTGCCACAAGGGGGCGCTGCACCCCGTACATCAATTCATTCTGTCGTTTATGAATGTTACATAAGAATCCCCTTTAGGTTTTGTTTTGGGAAACACTCACCTAGTGGGATGTCAATAGCAGTGACTACGACTCCTAAAGTATTGGTGACAGCTTCTCCAACCTTCCTGGCGAGAGTTCCACCTTCTTCCTCTTCTCGCTCTGCCTCAAGTAGTTCTGCATGACGAAAAAGACCCTCACTGAAGCCATGCTCATAAATGTTAAATGACAGCACAACAGAGGTCCAAGAAAAACAGAGGAGATCTGACATTATGTACAGAGTGTGTACCTGCATATGAAGCTCTCTGCTCAAAGCAGACATCACACACTCTGACAGGGGCAAGACCCCAGCCTCTCTCAGGGACAGGCGCAGCTTTGGAAGAGCAGCCATCACAGAAGCCCTCCCCACAGGCACGGCAGTGATGCTTAGTGTCGTTATCCTGGAAGACTGTGTGACACTTATGGCACACCTTGTACGAGAGAAAAATAACAACAGCTCGTGCTGTATTGACCAAAAGCTAAGAGGGTGACGACGCAACATGAATCTAAGTTTTATCACGAGACATGCAAACATGGATTGTGTAGCGGGCACACCACAGACAGTAAACATCCCCCTGGACACGAAAGTGTTGACTTGGCTGTTGGTAGCTGGTGGCATTGGATGGGGCTGTGTGTGTCACTCACCAAGATCAGGGAGTTGGGTTTCCAGTAGGCTGGGGCGATCTGATCTGTCAGCCAAGAGGTGACAGCCTTGGCAGGTTTGACACTGAGCTCTGACACAGATTGGGCTACTAGGTTGACTCCATCCAGAAGCCGCTGTGCAGCATTGCTATTGTCCTTTAAAAAGCCATCTGACTGTAAGAAACATATAGGCCAAATGTTTATCTGTTTATCACAATCTGGGTATATATAAATCAACAAATCAAGGAAATAGGGTCTGTATCAGATAAATAAATGAAACACTTTCTGTCACTTACTCCCGGCCAAACATGTTGGATCTCAGTGCGGACAACTGTATCCACAGGGTCCTGATTGCCATACCAGTACTGACGGCTCCGATAGATCACTCCACAGTTGGGACATTCAATAACATACCTGAAGATACATTTAAAAATTGTAATTTTAGTTCAGAGTTTGAAGCACCAATGCTAAAACTACAGCATTGATACAGGTGACCTCGCTACTCACCCAGACCAGGCATATTTTGCGAGGCCCATCCATGGAGAATCTGAGGATGCTGAGGTCTTTGGGACGACTACCACTTCTTTTCCCCCTTCATAGCAAGCCTGGTTGAAGCACAACATAACGATTTCAATTTAAGGCTCGTTAGCAATGAAAGAAAAGTAGTGATATGGTTAAAGGGAGAAATCTAAAAGGCAAAGCTGAGTCAGCACACTCACTTTGCAGGTGTAAATGCGATTATCATACTGAGCCGAATAACGACAGCGGTGCGCCGCCTCGTGGCGCGCTCCCTCTCCTAAGTGGTTCATGCTGTTCTTGCAGCCAGATCTGAGGGAAACGCGTCAACGAAGAAAGTGAAACAACAGAAACCGTGAAAGATTGAAGCAACAACAGTAAGGGAAAATAACGGATGTGTACTGACCCGCAGCTGAGGCACAGGCTAGAGCAGGTGAAGTATTCGTCGGGAAAGAAGCAGCTGTGTGCGACCAGCTCACCTGCAATTTCCCCACTGAAGCGTTCACTCAGTGCCTGCAGGGAAATTAAAGATCAGCAGATATTAATACATGAACTGCTGTCAAAACAGATCAAAAGACATTAACGTGTGATTGTTGGGACTTCCTTGTATTCTCTCCCAACACTCAACCAGTCTTAAGCAGGTCAAAAACTAGCAGCTCTGTAAATGCAGCCCCACCTGCAGGGCTTTGAAGATGACCACAGGGGTGCGTGGAGAGCGCGTGGCGTTGTTATCCAGGAGCTGCTCCAGTTTATTCTGCAGGCCTCGAAAGTCAGTAGGGGGACTGAGAGTCTGCGTACCCCAGTAGTGGAGAGAACTAAAGGCCTCTGGAAAGCGGGAAAGCTTCCTAAAGCGCTCCAACAGCAGCCGATCTACAGACTCACATGACTTATCTATAACAGGACACACATGGAATGGTTAACATTAACTATAATAGGTTTATCTACCATACTGCAGCTAAACCTTTAGCATTTGTCTACACAACTCTTCTAATATTGTGCTTGAATGATGCATGTAACATGTGAGGGGAAATAGCTTCATTTTGCCATCAGTGGGCACTCTTCCTCAGTAAAAGACCTTATCTAACTTGAGCATATTGCAAGACTCTGCAGGATGACTATTAAACCACAGGAAAACAGCAGAAAACAGAAGCTGCTCTGAAGTTATGGAAATACACTCTTAAGAGTTTAAATGAATTGAAAAAATGATTGCTAATAATGTAAAATACTTGTTGTTAAAACTAGATGGAAACGTAGAAAAAAAGCTTTAACAGGTGTAGATGTTTTACCTGAACCCAGCAACTTAGTGTGGACCGTTTCATGGAAGATGACGACCGCGGGGCCCAGTGTGGACAGTGGGACATCCAGGCCACAGCGTGCCATTGTTGCCTTCAGCTCCTTGGAGAAATGCTTCAAGTATGCGTCCGAGGCATCCCCAAGGAACTTGAAGAGGTCATCGTGGAGACGGTCAGCATGGGTGCGGTAGATGATGAGGTCAGAGATGGCGAGCACCTTGAGTAAGAGGCGTGTTCTCTGGCCCTGTTTGGAACTGTTACCAAGCAGCCCCTCTGTATCAATGACCACTAATTTGTGGATTGGATCAAATGCTGCCCACACACCCACTGTACATGACTCTTGTGTGGGAGAGGTCTTGAACACCTCTCTACCCATGAAGAATGTGTGGTTCAAAGTGTGAGATTTGCCCTCTCCTGTGTTACCAAAGATGGACACCACCTTCAGCAGCTGGTTGGGCGCACAGCTGAGGCGCTTCATGAAGGAAGTTTCATCTTTTATCTTGGGACAAACAGGTGTGAAATTTTTAAAGTGTAAACAAAGAAAATTGATTACGGCCTTATTTAACAACCACCTGCACAACTTACCTGCATTTCTTCATTCTCATCAACCAGAAGAAAGCTGGATACCTTCTCCAGAAGTTTTGCTCTCTGACATTTGGTCTCATCGGCTATATGAGCAGCAGGCCGGGCAGGTGTGTGGACAGAGTTGTCTTCCGCAGGTTTGGGTGGTGGAGGATAAGGTGTAAGCTGGTGTTTCTTCTTGTTGCCGCCACTGTGCGTGCGTTTCTGACAGTCCTGGCACAAGTTAACTTTGCAGTTCTGGCAGCGGACCACAGACCTATGGCGCATGCCGCTATCCCCACTACCTCCTTTACAGTTGTCACAGTATGGGACATGTCCAGGACCTATCTGGACCCGCTCATGGTTCTTTAGCCGGTCATGACTATGGAGGTCGAGCTCACAGTGAGCACACTGCAGGCTTTTGCACTCAACGCACTCAAATGCAGCCTCCTCAGAGCCACCACAGGAATAACTCTCTTGACATATCAGACTAGTATTGACTCCCTTTTCTGAAGATGAGCCATATCCATTCATCCTTTCTTACAAAGTGAGCTTGAATGCAGATGGGTGCTTACTGGAACAGCTTTGACAACAGCACCAGCTACTTCCAATAGCAGTTAACGGAAAATGCACAAGGCTATAATACTGAAATCTAAAATGTCCAAATATAATGAAATAGGTTTAAGACAGCTGCATGATAACAGGGGTGCTAATACACTGGCTTCATACGAAGTCTCAACACTGATATAATGTAACAAGTTAGCTTTCGAAGTATGAAATTCAGTTGCTTAAAACAGGTTAATATAATGCCATTTAGTGCAACTAACAAAGGCAATGAAGTAACAACAGTCGTTTTCTTGAGTTACGCTTTATATCCTTTAACTGAGTTAGCCTGTTCATGCATTAAAGTCAGCAATTAGCTGCAGTATTACACAATATATAAGACAAGAGATAAACTGTAAAATAACACAGGTAACCAGTACCCACCGAGACAATAAACCCTCCCTGAAAGAAAAGTGCAAATGTTAATGCTAACAACAGGCTAACTAGCACACTGACCCTGTGTGGGTCTCTGGGTTATAAATTCAGTAGATTGTTTGGCAACCAAATATGAACGGTTAGCATACAGCTAGCTACTTTCGTCGGATAATTTCAACTTTTTTTTTCTCCCCCTCAAACAAAAGCTGCAATTAGCGAGCCAGCAAACCATAACAGCTCATAGCCGTCCAAGCAAGCAGCTAGCCTCCAGTATGTCAACTGAGCAGCACCAACATATCAACAAACAACAGCTAGTCGATCTCAGAAGCTCGAATATCCCCGGACTCTTTTACTTAACACCGGGAGGCAATTCTGCGCGGCTAGGTTATAAAGTCTTTAGAAGAGTTATTGTATTTAAATTCTTCCAAGCAGTGTCATTGTTTTGTTCTTCAGCCCCCCTCCCGGACAGATTGCTCTAGCTACGTTATTTGTTGCCAGGTCAGATCAGCTGATCAGATTATTTTCAGTCACGGGGTCAGAGCAGGGTGAAGGCAGGTTGCATCATGGGACATGTAGTTCTTACCAATAGCGCATGTTTCGAGTCCGTGCAAAAAAATCACATATTAACACGTTTCTTTTCAACTTTCTAATCTAATATGATCTAATATAAAATTATACCCTTTACGCAAAGTTTTCAAGAACAAAGGTGAAAGTCAGCAGTAGCGACACAAAATACATGTGTAAGTGAGAGAGACAGGTGTAACAGTGAAACTTCAAGAAGAGGTGGTGAAGGTAGGTAAAGTTATGTAACCATCCAACAGACAAAAAGACAGGCGGCAGAGATTTTGATTGGGAGTGACCAGAATGGACAAGATTAGAAATGAGTACATCAGAGGGACAGCTCGGGTTCAGCAGTTTGGAGACAAAGTTAGAGAGGCAAGGCTGATGGTTTGACAAAGTTTATAAAATAGTGTTATAAGCTCCTCTCCAGTCCCAATAAATATAACAAGACTACTTAGGACACTGTCTTATTTAGGACAGAATTAGCTGATGCTGTGAAAAGCTATAAATGTCTAAGTCCCCCTTTTAATTAATAGCTAGTCAAAATGTATCTGTTTCTTCTGAAATTACCATAATTTGGTTAAACCTAATTGCTGAAATAAAAAAAAATCTAAAATCACTGGTGAAAATGTGGACTGGTGTTTTAACAGTAGGTGTGGGAAACCTGCCCCATCATCCACTTCCAAGAAGAGGACTGATATAAATGGCTTTTGTCGTGTAAAGCAGCGCCTCAAAGAATCAGCAGGTGACCATTTGTTCTAAATGGCACTTTGTGTTTTCCCTCCATTTCTTCCCTGTAACTTCCAAAGGCAAATCCTTACTGGATATTTTTCAAAAGAGAGTAAATCACAACAACTGGCAAGTAACAGTGCAATGCCTTTATTACAAAGCTTGCCTAGTACACAAAAATATAAACAATAACAGCAACAAACAAAGTGTGAAACAGGAAATGCGACGGTATAAAGAGAAGAAGTAAAGCCACATGAAGTCAGAGGAATGTGGACACAGATTGTCACATTTCACACAAGGATGCAGGTTTTGAGTCCCACTCTTTTAATGCATGACTTACATATTCACACCCACTCTGGTACTTAGGTATTCTTTGGATTTCATATCACACGAATCTAAAGGTTTTCCTCCATCCACCATCACAAAGAGACCTTAAACTTTTAAGCAGGCTGAGCTTTTTGTATTTAGCACCGCCCTGCTTGTGCTTAATGGCAGCAAATACAGCACAGTCAAACACATCTTTAAGATTGTGTTGCGTGAGAGCCGAGCACTCCACGTAGTCTTGAGCTCTGATCCTGCTTGCGAGTCGTCTGGCCTTGTTAAAGAGCACTGGTCTGGCGCCCTGCTGGTCCAGATGAATGAGGACATCCACACTGTGGCGAAGGTCTGACTGAGTTCCAACCAGAACGATGGGGGAGTTCGGGTTGGCGGCTCGAATCTGTGGGATCCATTTGGAGGTGATGTTGTCGAATGACACGGGGTTGACAAGGCTGAAGCAGAGGATGAAGACGTCCACATGGGCGTAGCACAGAGCGCGAAGATGGCCAAACACCTCCTGATAGATCAAACATTGAGAGATGAGATGCAAAAGATCCACCAGTCTGTTTAAAAAAAAAAAAGGGAAAAGAAATAGAAAGAAAGAACTCATAGGTGATCTGTGATAATTACCTGTCCAGCAGTATCTATCAGTTTAATATGAGTTGGGATTCCATTAACATGAACCAAACCTGGAAGTTATAGGTAGAAAAAAAGCAACAGTTTTTATTATTGGGAGGAAATACTTGAGCTTTAAAAAGAAAAGCACCTTCACTTACCTGTGAAAACATCAAATGCTGTTTGCCTGTACTCAGTGTTGTATCCATTGAAGATGTAACTGATAACCATGCTGGTCTTCCCCACTGCTCCATCACCAACCAGCATGCAGCTCACTTCTTCTCTCAGTCTGTTTGGTTTATCAGATCTTTGACAGGTCTGCGCCATCTTCCCTTACACTATCACAGCATTATCTTAGATCCCAGCAGTCTGAAAGTCCATGCAGGAGCGCAACACTACTGTAAACGATTCCTTCGCCCCCCCACAGGGGCCTTTTGGGGGGCAATAAAAGGAGAAGACCACCTCGATTTAAAAGAACAAAGGCGCCCAATCAGATGAGCGATCTCGTCTCAAACTCTTTGACTGTTTCCGTTTCATAGAGATTTACATAGTCACTCCCACCTTCTGATTTGACTCAACAGATAAAGATCTGCGGCTGTTAATTAAATTAATTTCGCAAGGTGCTTGTTTGTAAATCTGTGAAGTTAACACAGAGCAAAGAGAAATGTGTAGAAAAACGTGTTTTGCCCTTTAAAAACACTATAAACACCCTACTTTGGAATTCTAGGTATAAATGCGATTGGCTTGGCAGAAGCCGATTTACAAACTCCTCAATTCTTTCCTGTGCGGTCCACGGTGCGGAGCTGCATTCATAATCGTGCAATACCGCCGTGGGTCACGAGAGGGAGCTGTTGCTCCAGCGTGCACCACCACGGGGATTCACTCGGGTTCAGTTTCTTCTCTTTTTGTCTCTTCTGTTTCTGCTTGGTGAAAAAGACCGGAAGAGGTCAAGTATGCATGGAGAGAAAAAAATTCAGACTCATTCTGAACTTTTCAAGTAATAATTTCCGATTTTAGAGTGGTAAAGAAAAAAAAACTTTTAGTTTAGTTTATTTGGTTCATTATTGCCAGAGCACACGCATATAAAACTCGGCATAAGACACCAGGATTACACAATAAAGTGTGAACACTTATTTCCTTTGTGGTACGACTATTTTCCCAGATTAAATATCTATTTTTCCCCAGTTTTAATATTCCTTTAATCAGTACACAGCAAATAATATATTCGATATCCAGGAGCTCTAAATGTCATAAGCATAGATGAAATTTAAATTTCCACAGACTGGCCACCTGCTGCTTATTTTTATTGAGTAAACTGATGACGTTTCAAGACCAGTTTTACTGGTATGTGCAACGTAAGGACGTAAAGAGCAGAGGCAAGAATCAAAGGGAAACAGTGGAGGTCACTGTTAGTCATCCAGTTCATAGAAGTGACGTCAGGTGCCATCCGTCTTTTTTTTTTTGTCTTTCTTCCGGGTGACCGGGTTCATAAATACGCACAAAATATCCGAGATATTTTTTATCCCATATGTACACTTCCTTTACTTTTCCTCTGTTGCAAACACTGACATACAGACATGCAGACTGTTCTGCAATACTGCAAATCAAAGTTCCTCACTCTGCTTATGCTTTCATCATGTGCTGACAATCATTCCCATCTTTAGCTCAGAAAACACTGCTTGTTGTCATTTATATGAGGTTTGTGCATACTCTGAATTCCCATCATGCATTTGTTTCGTGTCTCTGTGCAGAAATGCCAAATGCATTAAATTAATGGTTTAATGCATTTGGTCCCTGTTGTTATGCACAATGATAAAATATTAAGATTTGACTAAGTAAACAGATAAATAGATTATTTTCCCAATAAATAAAGGTTTTGCTTGGAAGACATCTCCTGCATAATTGATTTATAATTACTTTATCATGCAGCTGGAGCTATGATCAGTCAGTCATCTAGATTACGACATATTTTCGAGCCTGGTCTCTGACCTTACAAAGTAAACATTATTGCAATATTAGTAATATCTGTAATAATAACTGGATATTATCTTACTGGACTTTTGCTTAATTGAACTTGCTATCTCAGTTGTGTCGTGTTGCAACATTTGGATCGAGCATTGGGCTTGTTTCCCTTGCAAACAATCCAAATTTTGCACTCCAACAAGTCACAGCTGTACTGCAGAAGAATTGTATGAGCAAGCAATGCAACATGTTTTAGAGCCCGGGAAACGTTTGGGGGTGGGGGTGAGGGGGTGAAACCACAGCTTTAAACAAAGTGTTGCTCCTTATCTGTCTGAACCTGCAGGAAACTGTGTGAGCATTGTGTTGTAAGGTCTCTGCTTCCTGTTTGCCGTTGTTTCTCACTTACTCTTTCTCTTCTCCCTTTCTCTCCCACTTTTCCCACCACCTGCGCTGCGAGTGATAGAGTTTATTCCCCGTGGTAGGAGGGCAACATCTGGTGCCCCCTCCTCTCAGAACACATCACATCACCGGCTCAACTCCCATGCTACACCTTTGACAGCTGTTGGTCACAATGTGCTGTTCCTTAATCCAAGGTAAATGTCAAACGCAGGAAACAGTCTTTAAATATCCTTGGATCCAGAGATTGTTTTTCTGTAACTTCTTTTATCATCTCAGATCCATCACAGAGCTTTTCAAATAGAAGCGCCTTGCAAAAAGAAACCAAATATCTTTATAAGGTTTGCATCATCCTCATGCAGCAGATGTCAGCTGAGTGTTAATGGCTGTGTCCTGACATGCATAAGTTACTATGAACATGTTCGGTGCATGCATTCCCACGGTCTATTTTTGCATAACTAGACATGCAGAAATGTATACCGACACAGATTTGCTTAGGTAATCTGCTTAGGAACAGACTCAGTGTGTGCAGCTTAGGAGAGCCCCCTGGTATCCCCAGAGCTCACTTCCAATTCCACACTTTCAATATGTAAAGATAAATTTGCTCAGTGCGCTCTGACTCCAATCTGTTTATTTATTCAAGCATACTTTGAGATCAGTACAAATGCATGCTATTCCCAAACTGTTATTGCAACATTTAAAAAAAAAAAAAACATAAACCCGGCATCTGCCTGCAGTTCCCGTCTCTGTCAAATCTGACAACAATAGAGAAATCTGCCAGATAGGTGTTAAAAGATTAAGCCCCTCCCTAAGCCAGAGATCAACATGGCACACTCAGGCACAAAACAAGTGGCTGACGCAGACACAAAGTGATAAACAAGCTATTTGCATGACATTTTCTCTATATCTCTTTAAGTAGATAAGGATTAGACTGGGAGGGGAGCATTCATCACACTTCAGCCTGGCATAATAGAAACACTTTGGGCACACTAAAGTGTTTCACTTGTCATGAAATAATCTCTGTGATACTCTTTGCAGCCTGGTGTTAAAGGCCTGTGACTGCTTGTGGCAGCCCTTGTGGTACAGATTAAAGTTTTTAACCTCTTTACTGATGTGTTCTGTCAAATATGATTCTGCATTAAAAAGCTGAAACTGAAAAACACATAACCCACACCGCAGAGATGTGTTTCTCATTTTGGACATTCTGGACAATTGCACGCAATTTCTGCAAATAATGTATAACTAGCATTCCCGAAGCATGGACCAACGCCAGCCCTGTGTTGCATTTTACTTTATGATTCGTTCAGCCCATGCTATTGTGACAGACTAAACCTGTGCAACATTAGCAAACATAGCTAGTCTCATTAAAAATAACATAAATCATCTTCTCTGAAGTTTGTCTTCTGTACGTTTCTTCTTGTGCAGCCCTCAGTTATACGCTCACTCCCAAAAATCGTATCCAACACTGTGAGGAAACCTGATCTCCAGGTGTGCTGGCAGCTGTTGAGCTGTAATTAACACAGAAACTTGCAGCTGATATGTTATATAATAGTGGAAATAAATGGTTTCGATGACGAAGCTAACATGCCTGGTTAAGGAGGTGCTTTTTAAAAAAAGAATTCACCGCATATCAATGCTCATTTTAAAACTGTGTGCAGTCAGAAGCAGTCATGAACAAGTACCGGGGCAGAAGGAGAAGAAGATGAATTCTTCCTCTCATGAGCAGGGACCTGAGTGGGCTGTGATGGTCCTTCATCTACCTCTTCTGTTTATTTGCAATAAGTGACAGCCCTCCTCTCAGGGAATTTCAGATTCTAGCACCTTATGCTCAGTGTACCAACTGATTCCCGGTGAGACCTGCGTGGATCTCTCCTGTCCTACAAATGAGTCCTGTTTATATCCTTGCCTTTTAGCCAGTTATTGCAGATTATATTTCTTAATATATTGTTGATATTCTTTTTATAAAGCTATATTTTTGTGGCAACAGTGGATTTGCAGTTAATCTGGATTGATATCACAGCCATTTGGATCTGAGCCAGCTTATTCTAAGTCACCGTGTCCCAATTTTTAAATAAAGCCTAAGGGTTTTGGGGGCTTTTGTCGCCCAGCAAGAATCCCCGTCAATTTAGTTACCTCTGCTCTATTAAACCCTGCTGGGGTCCAGAAGCAGCAGACTAATCCCACGTTACCCTCCAGAGAGCATCATGAGAGGTCTGTCCTCTGTCCTCAGCGAGAAATAATCCTACAGACTGTTCAATAACTAATTGATAATTGATATATCTGCACAATGGGAATGTGGATTATTAACACACATTTAACAGCCCTAAAATATCCTTTTTTTTTCTCCTCTCTGAGAAGAGCTGTAGTTTCTGCTGTAGAATTTTTGGTTATTTTACTTGGGAAATGTCTGTACACATCAACTGAGGATGGTGGGCAGCATGAGGAGGAGGTGTGAGGCTGCTGTGGCTGTGTGTGGTTCTTCAACATGCTTCTGAGGACCCTGTTTGTTAAAATAAAAACTGTTAAATTGCCAATATGTATCGTTTCTTCAGACTTCAGCCATCCAATCCATTAAGAATAAGCTTTTAAATATTGCATGTGCTTGTGACCTATATACAATCAAACTAGCAGGTTGACCAAGTTTGTAGAAAGTCACAGTAATTCAATTACATTAGCATGGTAGTGTGACCCACTGAAGTAGTTCTGTAGTATATCACTGTGGCAGGATGAGGACCCTAATGCAGGACACACCAGACATGGACTTAAACTTAAATAATTCAGCTTTATTGCTGGAATGCAGACACAGGCTTGAACACAGGCTTAAGCACAGAGGCACACAGCAGGAAGACAATGACGTGACGAGGAACAGACACAGACTGAAGTACACACACAGAGAAGGTGATCAGGGAACAGGTAACAGGTGAGGAGCAAAAACTAAAACTAATTACAAAAGACGAGACCAGGGAAAGCTAAACGAAATACCAAGCACACAGACCAAGGACCTACCAAAGTAAAACAGGAAACAACTAGACAAAGACAGAAACTGGACTTGAGATACATGAAACAACAAAACACATGAGACCAAAGACACGACAGAGGGACGGGACAGGCACGGAGACGCCGGGGAGACAAAGGGAATCAATACAAAACAACTGCAACTAAGAACAAGACAGGAACTATGATGCATGAACAAAACCAAATGCAAACTCAACTCAACCTGCACACAAAATCTGTGTGGGAGCCATCACTACACATTTGTAGCAGCTGGCAGTTTGGGATGTGTGCTCAGCTGTTATGCAACCAGCATACAAAACCAGTTCCTGCACATTCCCATGAATAATGTAGTTTTTAATTCTGTGGTTTTTATGGTTACTTCACATAGCTGACACTTAATGTCTGGTATGTTGACTGCTGTTATTTATATGACTGGAAAAGCTGAATCTTGTCCAGCTGAGTCAGCTATGGCGATGCCTCGGTTTTCGTTTTGCCGTAATAGTCAAGAACACTGTTCCTGTAATGGAAAATCCTTTTAGGAGAGCATGCAAATCATAACAGCTCCACACCTACCGCTCCAGGGCCTTGGTGTTGTGATGTTGGGTCAAGTGCATTACAGAGGACCGATAACAGTATCAACAGGGGTGTCACCCTTTGGCCTTTGAAGCATCTGTTTTCTTCTTATTTTAGTTTCAACTGGCTCCACATCAATCCCCACACCATGTGTTCTCGCATGGCCAGATTAGGATCTACTCAAACAGGAAACCCTTCTGCAATTGGTTGCATGAGAACACGATTTTTTCCAAATGGATACAAATGTCCAAACAAACACAAAGTAGCACTTGCAGGTATCAGCGGGATTACACACTCAGATATCATTTGAATCAGCAAGTTAAATATTCAAGAGCTGTGCAGACCTCTGAGCAAAATGCTTGCATTAGCGCATAGATTACAAAATTATCTTTTATTAAACAGCATTAAATAAGTCCCTTTAAAATGCATGAGTATGGCTTGAGCTTCCCGGTAACCCTGAATTTAATAAGCTAGAGAAAATGGGTGAATGGACGGATGAGTGGAAAGATAGCATTCCCTCTAGAAAACGCCAAACCAGCATTTTTTTAGTTAAGCATAATATTGCAGATTAGAGACGGAGCTACACTGACCCTGCAGCTGCTTGATTATTAACTGCTGTCCTGTAAAATGGCACTGATATGGAGGCTCTGTGAGTGTGTGGGAAAGAGAGCAGCCTTTCCTGTTCTTTGAGGGGAAAACACTCAAGAGAAAAATGGCCGGAAACCTCCAGGGCCTTTTGATTCGCTCTGAGAAATTAAGCCAAGTTACCTGATTGCTTGGTGGGACCACATCAAAATGAACCAGTACGTTAAGGTATTCTTTAATAATTTGGGATTTTTAAAATTTATTCAGCAGGAACTACATGTGAAACTTTGTTGTAATCGATTGATGACTTACGCCGTCTCGCACGACTGATAAACAAAAGAAAACAAACATCTGCCGACACCTCACACAGCAGACCGCGCTGCCGGCTGAAAGGTGCCATGTCCTCTGGGCGGACAGAGGTGTGGTCTCATTTTTCCTTGAATTCTGTAACTTCATTGATATTTGGCTAAACTGAGCAAACCCATGTGACTGAGATGCTGTCTGTAGATTTCAGCAAAACTAATAAGATCATCCAGATAAGCAAACAGACAAAACTCAGACAGCTGGTTTTTTTTTTTTTTGGTTTTTTTTGGCGTATGTGTTGTTGTTGTTTTGGTTTCCACTGCTGTGAGGCGGTAACAAGATACCAAACTAACTCTGGTACAGAATGTCCTAACCCATAAAAAAGTCCCATGACTCATTTGCTGCTTAATGTGGTATTTTCTCCGTTGTCTACGCCCCATAATTAATTTGTTCTTTTGAAAACCAGTTCTGTTTCACTGCTACAAACCAACAATCCCAATCTCCTCTTATATCTCTGTGTGTGGTGCATTTCAGGGACAATGTACAGTATAAAAGGTAGCAGATGTCATAGACACACATAGGATGACTGACGCTACCGTGAACATGTGCCACTTCATAAAGACTGTTGCGGTGTGAAATATGAAGGCTGATTAATTACTTATATATTTGGACTAATTATGCCACATTAAAGGACTGATTACACCTCTCATTATTGCTATAACAATAAAAATTAGTCAATCAATAAATGCTCCCTATGGCAACGAGCAGAGGAAACATGAGAACCTGTCATCATTGTGTCACTCACGGCAAACATCTGTGACATTTCTTTCTTTTTCACTTGCTCAGCATTTGCACGAGAAAAATGTAACATTGCGTAAAACCTTATTGTGTTACTCACAAAATGAGCAAGTAGGCACGAACACACTGAGTTAATGATTAGCTGTTCCCGGGTTTCCTCCACAACTTTTCTAATAGCGATGAAGCCGGGAGGCATTTTTGGTTAAAAAAAATATCAGAACAACAACTGTGCAGAGTTACCAAATATACCAACATTAGCAGCACCAAGTAATTTAACAGCAGTTGTGGTGTTTCAGGTTCAGACTCAGAGTGAGCACCTGTGTAGACATTTCCACCTCACGACATGACGAGCAGACTCGTGAAACCGTGGTGAGTTTGGGTGTAAAGGAGATTAGGGGAATGAAATTAAGTGGTGCAAAAGTGACGTTCCTCGGGGGGTAGAGGAGGCTAATGAAGCAGGCAGCAGATCCCTGGCTGCAACTTTAATTTTGTCAAGTTCTCACTCCTGCTTCAAACAGATTGAATTAAGAGATCCAGCGGGCATGAGTCATGCTCTGTTTGGATGAGAAGAAACACTTTTCACGTAAACTGCGAGTGATAATGAATGAATAGAGCTTATTGTTGAACAATGATGGATGAATACCAACTGTGTTCTTTCTCTTCTGCTGCATTTAACCAGATCAGATCAGGCACAAACCAGAAACCAGGTTCAGTCTTTTGATCTGAGTAACCTGAAAGCTTTGTGTATTATATAATTACGTGGTGGAAACGAGTCATGTGGGGATTTTTGCCAAATTGTAATCACATTATTTGTGTCTTATTAATGGATGAAGTGGCCTTCCCAGTCATATGGTGCTCATGTCCACCCACAGAGGGGAGGGGTGACCCTCAGCAGACAGAGCTGATCAGCCAGTAAAAGAGGGCAAGGGCTCTAAAGTGGATGGACTCCATTAGTGACCTGATCACTTTATCTTTAACATATTTTCAAGATGAGCTTCAGCCATTCACTGACCAAACCAAAGGTCAAGAGTCAAAGTTCAGACTGAGTACACATTAACATAGAGGTGGAGGCTCCGAAAGGAAGGAACACTATTTTTAGGGCCATGACAACTGTTCTGTGCAGCGATCGATAAACCACTGAGCACATGGGCTCTGTCTCGTTGCGTTATTCTGAATGTTCCATGGAATTTTTTTAAATGTTTCTGAGCTCGTTGCCAGAGAGTTTATATCAAATGAAATAAACTGTATATAACATATTCTGTGTGCTTTTATAGCATTGCAATAAAGCAAACAAAGGGAATGGAAAATGTCAGCCATATGGAGCTGTTTGCACATATGTTAGTGAAGAATTACTTCCTGAGAATATTGACCCCAGGTCACATATTCTCAGGAAGTAATTCTTCACTAACATATGTG
>VOQJ01023884.1:90145-103602 GCA_015052665.1 Apistogramma diplotaenia | reverse complement strand
ACCAAGCCCCCAGGGATACAGAATGGGTCAATCTCTGAAGCTCAGTGAATTCCAGCACAGCACCGTAATAGGATGCCAACAAGTCCAATTTTGAAATTTCTTTGCTACTAAATATTCCACAATGTCAAATGTTAGTGCAGACTGCCACCAGGCTCTAGAGCAGTGGAGACATGTTCTCTGGATTGATGAATCACACTTCTCTGTCTGGCAATCAGGTGGACCAGTCTGGGTTTGGTGGTTGCCAAATGAATAGTACTTGTCTGACTCCATTGTGTCAAGTGTAAAGTTTGGTGGAGGATTATGGTGTGGGGTTGTTTTTTTAGGAGTTGGGCTGAACCCCCTTAAATCCAGTTAAAGGAGCTCTTAATACTTTAGCATACCAAGACATTTTGGACAATTCCATGCTCCCAACTTTGTGGGAACAGTTTGGGGATGGTCTCTGACTGTGCACCAGTGCACAAGCAGGTCCATAAAGATAAGGATGAGTGAGTTTGGTGTGGAAGAACTTGAGTGGCCTGCACAGAGTCCTGACCTCAACCCGATAAACCCCTTTGGGATGAATTAGAGCAGAGATTGTGAGCCAGGATTTCTCGTCCTACATCAGTGTCAAAATTCAAAATGTTCTTCTGTAAGAATGATCAGAAATTCCCACGAACACATTCCTAAACCTTGTGGAAAATCTCCCCAGAAGAGCTGAAGCTGTTACAACTGCAAAGGGTTATAACACACCTCCGACCTCATACTGCAGTTCAAACAGAATATAAATTCTGTAAAATGAGTTGAACCTTAAAACATCTGCAGTAGTAATATTGATCCATATAGCACATTTTTCTGCAGAATAATTACTTTTGATACTTCATGTACAATTTTCCAATAATACAGTTTAATGTGTAGTGAGGTGTTCTCACAGTATTTTGTTGCTACTTTTGCTGAAGGAATAGTATTGAAAATTTCATCCAGCAGTCATCAGCTAATAGCCATAAATTAGTAGAATAGTAAATATTTATTTAACTATAGAAGTAATAATATTTTATAGTTCTTCAGCCATGGAGAGTGCAGCAAGCTGCAGGAGACTGCCAGCACATACAACAATAAAAGACAGGCAGCATAAAGTGATATGTTTTAATTTGGCCCAATTTTCTCCTGGTAATCGGTGGAGGATGTGGGGGTGTCATTGTCTCTGCTTGTCTTTCTGTAAAAGTCACCGCGGGGCACTGCAGTACAGTCATTTCTGGCTCCAGAAAATTATGGCTTCAAAACTGTAGCCCACAAACCAATGTGTGAGAATTTGTGGGGATTTAAGTTTACAAGAAGTATTGTTCTTAAGTAAGCTATCAACAGCTTGACTGAGCAGAAAGTCACCAAGTAGAAATTAAAGACCTATTGCTTCACAACT
The DNA here is from genome assembly GCA_015052665.1 of Apistogramma diplotaenia. Lineage (NCBI taxonomy): Eukaryota > Metazoa > Chordata > Actinopteri > Cichliformes > Cichlidae > Apistogramma > Apistogramma diplotaenia. Next base: position 102,206 of record VOQJ01023884.1, on the reverse strand, counting down.
GACTCAAAATTAACTTGATTTTGACTAGCATAGCATCATCAGGCCGATCTGGGAACCCACTGACTGATTTAAGTGGATTTATAATTCTGTCTTAAATCTCCACTGTAGGCAGGTCGTAAACTCCCAGTAAATGTGACTCCACCTCACTGTAGACACAACCCGGACAGGTGTAAATGCTAACGGCTACATCGTAGACTCTACGTAGATTCATCACAAAACCGAGGTGAAGCCTATCCCAGCTGATACAGAGTGAGAGGCAGGGTACACCCTGTACCTGTTGCAGGGCCAACACAGAGAGACAGACAACCATTCATACTCACATTTACACCTATGGGCAATTTAGAGTGAGCAATTAACCTAACCCCAGTAAGTGCATGTCTTTCAGCGAATACAACCCCTCCTTTGTACTCCATGGGGACCTTGTACCTGCATTCAGCCACAGTCTGCTCAAAGACGATTGGTCAGTAGAGCTTATGCAGCATTATATGGAGTCGACCACTATAACTGAACTCGGCAGACTCGCTCTTTCCACACGATGAGCCAGGTTTCAGTCCTGTTGTGTTAACGCGGTTGTGACTCCTGTCTGATTACATTGTTTTAGACTCCCCTGTATCATATCGCTGGCTGATTCTTATCCTTTTTTGTAGCCCTTACCTCGGCAGCTTCATTGATTTTCCATTGTCGTATGAGCCTGTTTCTCACTTGAGCTCTGTGTTTTCAGCAAAGTGTGAAGCTTCTCGCTGTGTGCACCAGATTCTCCTGTGAGTTGCACACTGTTTTCTTATGCCCCACGGGGCCTTGAAAGGCACAAGGGTTGATTTTATTTATAGATAGTGAGTACAGGGCTGGCACGGCTGCACAGAGATTTTGTGAAATAAATGTAATTTTTTTTAAATACGTGGATCTGTGCATGTCTGCATGCCTGATGTGTCTATGCTTTATTATTGCCAAACAGCATGGATGTTTAGTCTTTTTCAGTGTAACGTGTCCTTTTATGCTTTTCTTTTTTGTCCCATACATTTTAATGTGTATTCACTGAAATGGAAAAACCAATTTACCATTTGTATAATTAGATGCAGTTTTCAGTCAGGCTTTGTATTTGACCTTTTGTCCATCCCTTTCTTCCACAGCATTTTTGACGTCACTTATCCCTACTTGAGTGTGAAGAGTGACATTAGAGCCTTTCTTGAATGAGAATTATGTATACAGCACAATGACTTATTAGTGAAGTACCACACCATTTAGTGCAGACATAAATTAATGCCTTTTATGCAGCACTTGCAGAGTGAAGGGGATTATTCATTTAAGAAACAGTAAGGAAAAGGGCTCAAGTCCATTTATTTGAGGTAGAAACCACATGTCTTTTTTTTTTTTTTACATATTATTTGTATCAGTCTGAGCATCTTTACACCCACTGTTCAAATGCTCACATGGTAAACCATAAGGAAACATTCAGGGAAAACTCAGTCTTCTCAAGACTTAAACGACTCAAATCCAATCATTCTTTCTCTGTTGTTTTCTTTTTGTGTCCTGTTGGTACTTTCTTTAATACCCTGAGACTACCATTACTGATTTCATGTTCAGAAGGTCAGGTTATTCAGTCCTTCACTTGGGAGAAAACCAAAGTGCAGGAATGAAAACAAAAATATGAGCAGTTTTAGGGCCTTAGAGTGAAGCGACTGAGACAGATTTACTACATGATGCAACTGCTTTCAGGAGCTGCAGTTGGACGACACTGTACAAAGTCTTGAGCTGCCCCTTTATATGTATTTTACATGGAAAATAGGAAACAGATGCAGTGCTTTATTGAAACATGTGCAGACATACATGGAAATGCAGTTATAAGATTAAAACGTTAGTACAGTTCTAACAAACCTGAGCATCAATAATTGGCTCAGGTTGAACTCTTATAAGCAAGTTTTCTTGTAATTTCTTTAAGTTCAGCGATAGTTCTCCTGCTTTCTTGAAGGACATTCAAATCTTTTCTTTGGATCTTGGCTGTCTTTTGTTCCTTTTTCTCTCAAGGTGATGCCACACTGCTTCAGTAACGCTGAGGTTCGGGATCTGAGGAAGCCAGTCCATGATTGATAGTTGTGTTTTTTTCTCCAGGTATGCTTTTACTGCACTGCCAGTGTGTGTTTGGGTTCATCAACATACTGAAAAATTAAGCCTTTGGCAATCAGATGCTTTCCAGATTGTTTTGCAGGATGGATCAAAATCTGAGGATACTTTTCTGTGCTCATAATTCCATCAATTTTGACAAGAGCTCCAACACCACTGGGTGAAATGCACTCCCAAATCATGACAGAACCTCCACAGGCTCACTGTTGTTCCTCTCTCCTGCCCTCCGTTGCACATATCAACAATGATTTAGAGCAAAATTTTCAAATTTGGAATCACTCCATAAGACCTATTATCGCTGATTTTCAGTGCAGGTCTTGTGCAATTTGGCGTACCTCAGCCTTTTCTCCCTGTTTCCCTACCTTGAGAAGGGCTTCTTGATATCCACCCTTCCATCAAGACCATTTCTGATGAGGCTTCAGAGAACAGTAGATGAATTGACCAAAGAATTAGATGCATTTCTCAGATCTTGTGTCAGGTCTTTGCTGGATTTCTTTTTTCATATTTTTTAAGGACACGGCTTTCAGATAGCCCTCATCTGCTATACATAGTTTTTAGGCTTGCTGCTTCTTTTCTTGTCCTCCACTTGTCTAGTTTCCTCAATTTTTTTAAAGACTGACCCGTGCCAAGTTTTTTCAGTTAAAAGGTCTGGACTGAAAATGAATGAAAAAGCAGCCAATATCTAAAAACAAAGCCCTTCAAGAAGGTTGGAGAACTATTGCTCAAAACCACTTCTTAAAAAATACAAGAAAGTCTGGCTTCTTGGAATAAAAATATAAAGACGTGAGAGGGGGGTCAAGACTTCTGCACAGTACTGTGGATTATTACTTTGCCCTCTTGCCCTCACCCACATTTTGACCATTGATTGGATTTTCAAAAAGTACTAAACTCAGTTTTTTCTTTTACTTACTCAATCTTTGGAGCTCTCTTACATAAGCCTCTCTCTGTCCTGTGAGCACACAAGCCTCTCAGCATTTGATGCTGTGCCTCTGCTCTGCCTCTGCTTTGCAGTCCTGGCTCGGTGCACGCAGAGATGCGAATCTGCAGGCTTGCTTCTCGTGCCCTGTAACCAAACGTGTAAAGATCACAAGGAAAAGTATAAAATGTGAATATTGTTTGGGGGATGGGGGGGGTGGGGGTTTGTTTCATCTCAGGTATCTGATCTGTAAGCTGACACCGAGAAGCATGTGAACAACAGGCTAGTTTTTTTTATAAGCATTCCTAGGTAAGAGGAAGTGAAACAGTTCTGTGTGTAGCATCGAAAAATTTATATTGCCTTGAGGCTTTATTCGGCAAACTCAGGGCAGGCATTTACTAGAACTGAAGGGGTGGGGGTGGCTGTACAGCTGTTATCCAACCAAATTCATATCACTGTGCTTCCATAAAATTTTCATATATAATTAATAAAACATCAGTGCATAAATTTGTCGGTGAAGATTACACTAGACACTGCAAGCATTTTAAGGTAAAACTGTCTTGATTCTTTTGTCATGCCAATTAGCTAATTACTATTTCCATCTGACAGAAAGTCTCATTGTACAGTACGTGCTCAGCTTCTTTGTGCCCTCATCCCTCAGTCACGCTGATCTTTGAAGCGTTATTGTATTTGTGTCAGGACCTCTCTGACTCGTCAGAGTTGACGGTAAAAATTGAAACAGTTGTGTGCATGAAGCCCGTCTGTCTGTGAAGTTTGAAGGTAGACCACGTTACAAGAGTACGACCTTGTGTCTAAAGTATGCTTAAGAGTGCAGATCCTGAAGGTCCAGGTCGCTCTCTGATCAAATCCTTAGTAGCTTTGAGACTTTTAGGATTAACCTCAAAGAAAAGAACAGTTGGCACAGAAGGCCTGGTGGATTCAAACCCAGGACCTTCTTGCAGTGGGATTACAATGGTAACCACTAATGTGTCACCCTTAACTAGGATGTTTTCCTAAACTGTTGGTTAATTTTAAACAAAATATATAGGACATTTTCCTAATCATAAGTAATTTTTGAGCCTGAATGTAACTGTGCTGAATCGCCACCTTAGTGGGCATCATGGACACATCTGTACTTGGTGGGTTTCCATTGCTCTACTTCAGTTACTCTTACTGAAATGAAGGGAAAAGAAAAGAGAGACTTCGACTCTTTCAGTTTAATGCATGTGTTGTCATAGCTACTGAAATGATAAATGGCCTCTGTCTTCACTGGCAGAATACAGTCTATTTTATTGATAAAATAAGCGACAATTAAAATCACAGCCTGTTATATTTTATTTCACTGAGGTATTAGCCTTGCAATAATCAATATCAGCCTACCAGTTGTTGAGGTCTGCATCACAGCACTGTAGTTACAGTTCTAGGATGGTCCAAATCAGGCTACAGCATAGAGAGCTACACTGCATATTAACAGTGCTGTAGATCAGGTATCAGGTATTACAGTAAAAGGCCAAATGTGAGGTCAGTTCTATTATTGAAATGCGTCATTTTTGAGGGACTGAATCAATATTGTATTTAGTTTTTTTTTAAGTTGAGAATTTTTTTAATTGATTTGCATTTTTAAACTTTAAATGACTAGACATTGTCTTACTTTGCTTTTATTAAACCAGAAACAATGATCGGCTGTTTTTCAAAAAACAAGGACATAAAAATGAATATTTTGCTTCAGCTTAAATCGTATGTTTGTAAGTGGCCTCTCATTTTTTGTGTTTAGTATGCGGCAGCTCTGAGGCACTTCACCTCCGTCATCAAAGGATTTTGGCCGCTGTCGTACTGAAATCATTTTGTTACTGTGTGAGCTGTATGGCTCCTGGTCTTATTTTTTCATGTGGTGGATGTGCCGGAGCTCTCCACTGAAGGCTGATATTAACCAAAATTGCAAGAAAAGGTCAATAAAGCTCCATCCGGCTTGTACGCATCTCCACCAGAGACTGTAGTTATTACTGTGTCCTTTGTTACTGATGAGTAGATGATGCACTCTGCAGTTACCATGAATACACCCCTCAGGATTACCATGGTGAGCAGAGTGCATCTGACAGCTGACATTTACCCAAAAACTCATGTATGGGGGATATACAACACCTCCCACCCCCCCTCCTCCGCGTTCATTTCAACCACTTTCATGTTTGTCCTTTTTTTTTCAATCAAGCAAACAAGCACAGTCTGTGTCTGTCGAGAGATCTCCATGACACTGCAATTCCTCCTGAGTCGAACCCAATCTTTCAGCGGACAGGCTCTGAGGGTTGTGATCCTCCCCCGACAGATATGAAGGATTGTGATCTGTCAATCAGTATTGTAGCCCAACGGCAGGATGAACACAGTGTCGTGTTTGATGTGGAGGGTAAGCTTCCCCGCTCTGTATAACAAGAGGAGATCTTTCTGATGTTATCGCTTAGATCACAGAGCTCCTGGATGCAGCCGAGTGTTTTCAGCTCTCTGCCTGCTACCTCTAATCACTTCTTCTGTGTAAAAGCCAGCAGTGTTTTCATCAGAGTTCTGGTCTGTGAATCATATTTGAGGTGATGTAATTTCTCCACTGCGTGCCAAACTTGTCGCCTTGTTCCACGTTTCATGCTCACTTTCAGTTTACACTCAGGAGAATTTATTTTCCCTGAATACATTTTCTGCAGCCTCCCTTCTATGAAATCATTGATTTCCAGTCCTATCAGCACAGCGGGACAGTTTCCTCATCAGTCCTGGCAGAATCACAAATACAGAAAGGCTGCTAAATAATGCAGGAGCTGAAGCATCAATAAGAGAGGCATGGGAGGCATCAGATTAATGGCCAGGTCATAAAAACTCTTTGATGTCTACCCTCCTAATGTGCGACTCCCATCAGACCAAACAAGGTTAAACTACATAACCAGCAATCGTCCGTAAAGCTGATCCGTAGTGTTGAATTAAGACCCAGACACGAGCGAGGTTACTAAAGGAGAGGAAATAAGCTTGGCGCTGCAGCGAGCGGAGGATGAGCAGAGCATCAGTGCTGCAGTGGTGGAGATTTTAAATCACAAGTGGAGCCTTTACTAGTGACAAAAATATTTACCTCTCTGTATTGCGACGGCGAGGGTAAAAAGAGAGAATCTCGACCTTCACAAGGGCTGATGTTTTTCACATGTTGCGCTGGGATGTATCACCTTCAAGGGAGCGATTTGTCATGTTCTTCCAATACAGTAAATGTTTACAGTTATGAGTAAGTCATTGCTAAGAAAGGGTGGTGGCCAATTGTAAATATCTTGCAATGACTCATGTTTATTATTTCAGATATGGCAATATGTTCCAAACGCTTTACATCTGCACTGCGTCCTGTTGGGAAGAAGCAGTTCTAATCATATTTGCATTTAATTTTAATGAATTTACACCTTTTTGAATTCTATAGTGTAATTTTGTGATTTTCATCTACACTTTAAGGTATAAATTACAGTAAAGTACTGGCAACTGGATGTGCTAACATTAAACTGTTACTTAACAGTGCACCTACTGTAATCTACAACAATTACAACCGTGTGCGTATACAAAAAAACAGCTTTTTGCTGTCTAAATTCTAATGTGTGACCCCCTGGCATCCTCTGGCCACCACAGAAAAATGTGTATTCCAATCATATATGAGCATTCTGCACTCAGACAGGCACAGAGGGGTCTGTCAGATGCGTAGCATGTCCTCCATCCTGAGTATGAGCGCTTGCCTTCTGCCAGACAATATAGAGTCCCAAAATACAGGCTGAATTATTTTGAAAATTAATCCATCCTCATGTCAATCAACCATTTAAATTATCATTTTTAAAGTTATCTTTGCATTCTTTAAATTAAATGTTTACTGATTCTTTGGGAAGGCAGCTTCTGTAGCAGCACTCAAGTCCATGATGGATTTCCCTGAGGGGACATTAAAGTCTGCAAACACTTGCCAACCACTTGCTACGCGATGCAGAAATGTGAAAAAGTGCAGCACAAACAGGAAGCAGAGAATGAAACAGTGAAAATCGGGCCGTACTGCTGCAACCAACACGTTTCAAAACGCTGAAGGTGAATGATCAACATTTCACAGTTTCACAGCCACATGGTGAGAAGTTGGCAAGTGTTTGGAGACCAGTCGGTGGCTTCCTATTAGGGACTAATTCTCTGTTCTTGCGTCTTTATCCTTCACTTTAAAGTGAAGATGAACTCTGTCTGGACGTGCTTAATCTCTGCAGGAATCCCGGTCATGTTTGCTATTGACAGCTAAACCGTCACACTCTCATTGGTCATGCAAACACTGGAAATCGAATGAATTCTCAACACATTAAAAAAAACAAGAAAAAGCTGCACTCAGCTGCTCTCTTATTCACAAGAGATCGCCACAGCGGGTAACTCCAAATGTTTTTGATTTGGCAGATTAAATTTTTTAAAAATGTACAGCAGTTTTCTGTTTCAGCATTTCATTTCAGGACGTTCTTATGTTGCATCTTACGGAGACTGAGTGGTGATTTGCACACTTTGGTTTCTGTCACAGGAGATGTTTCTTTTCCTCGCTCGGGTTTGTGTTGAAGCAGCGTTGGGAAAACGTTAACATTGTGTGTTTTTATGCAGCAGCCATTGTTCAGCTACATTTAGTCATAAGGTGAAACCACTTTCCTAATGTTGCTTTGAAATTTGATCTGGGATTTAAGCAAAACATAACAGCAAAAGCTTTTTGTGACAAATATTTAAAAAAACAGGCTCTCGTGTGCTCTAAAATTAACATACACAGTCTTTTTTTTTGTGTCCTTGTGATGTCTTGAATACAGGTTAATATGCTCTGTCCAAAATCACACTTTTGTTCTTCACTAATATTGGCTCTTCTCTCCTTTTGCTGTCATTTCACCAGGAGGTAGAGGTCAGTTCTCTTCACTTTTTGTACAGCACTCTTCTAGCCGCCTTTGTGCACTGTCGTTTCCATTCATGACTAATTTCCTTGTCTCTTTGTGTGTCTTTATCTGTGCCTCTCCATCCATCTTTTCTCTCTTTTTTTTTGCCAACATCTCTTTCAATTTGCCCATTTTAATTAGAACGATTAATGTTCTAATTAAACGGGGTAAAAAGGGAGAGCATTTAAAAGGCAGCTCACCCCTGACACCATATGTCTCACATATAGGCAGAGGGTGCAGATTTGTTGAGCTCATTTCCATACAGAACGTACAGCCACGGTCTCCAGTGTGACTCACTTAGCTAATTATCATGCCAGTGTACACATTATAATCAGTGTCCACTGATAATGTAAACTACATTACTTCTCCACTGTGATGATAGCAGTGTTCATGCTGTATTTTTCTTTATAGTAGCAGTAAAACTGTGCACTCACCGTGAATTATCTGGCTCTTTTGTCTTTGCAGCAGCTAATAAATGACTCCTTTATTCCTCTTCCTGCAGGATGACTACGTGCGTACCTGGGATGAAAATCAAGGTTCTAATGACAGTAAGTGGTCCTCTGCTGCTGTAGCCATTCTGTTTTGAGTTTCAACATGTACATTCAGAGATGCTCTTACATGCATACCTTGGTTGTAATGAGTGGCTTTTTTTCTTTTGAGTTACTGTTGCCTTCCTGTCAGCCAGAAGCAGTCTGGCCATTCTCCTCTGACTTCTGGAGTCAACAAGGCATGTTCACCCAGAGAACTACTGCTCACTGGATATTTTCTCTTTTTCGGATCATTCAACCCTCAGATGGTTGTGTGGGGAAAATCACAATAGATCAGCAGTTTCTGAAATACTCAGAGCAGCCTTCTTAGCACCAACAACCAAGTTCAGAGTCATTAAAATCACCTTTCTTCCCCATTCTGATGCTCTGTTTGAGCTTCAGGAGGTCATCTTGACCGTGTATATATGCCTAAATGTATTAAGTTGCTGCCATGTGATTGGCTAATTAGAAATTTTTATTAACAGTTGAGCAGGTGTACCTAACAAAATGGCCTGTGAGTGTACTTGTTTGACTAGAGCACACAATGAATTACTTAATGAATTGTATGTTCTTGACTTAGCTTTAATAACTCTAATAAAACAATATTCATTGATCACCTTCTGTTTGATGACAATATATAGAAGGCCCAAATATAAGACTCAGCTGTTTTAAGATTATGATAAACATTGCTATTAGAAAAATGCTTATCTGGGGAAAAGACGTGATTGTCTTGAGAAAGTTTCCCAAAGATGTCTTTAGTCCTGATGCTTTTACAGTCGTGCAAGTGGAAGATGAAGTACTTCCATTAAAGCTAAATGTAAAACCGCAGCTTTGTAACTTGCTCCACAGTATTACTAAATATAAACCAAGGCCTTCCTCCTTGTGTTAGTATCAGTCTTACAGTCTCCTGTTTAACTTTGATAATTAGTCATTTCTTGGCTTGCCGTTGTGAAACTCCATTATGTCTGTGATTCGTGATTTATTCGTGCCTCTTTGAAACATGAGTCCATGCCCAGCCCCTTTCTGCAGTAAAGCTGTTTTCAGCTCAGTTATTAAAAGGCCCAGCAAGTATTGTGAAACTCTAAAGGACCCAATTAGACTCAATATTTCAGTAGGAAGACAAATTAAAAGTTACAATTTGATCACTGGCTTATCCGATTATAATTTAACTTTGCAAGCAACTGACTTTAAACATTTTCCAAAATACTGCAGTTACTCATAGAGTTTATACATCAGCATTTGACAATGAAGTGATTTATTAGGTGTGGCTTGATAGTCTGTCTTCAGATGACAGCTGGAACAAATTTACTCACAGAGTTAACTGATAAGGAAAAGAGTAAATGTGAAGGTTTGGAAAAATAATAATTTAGCCAGAAATTCCAAAAAATGATGGAAGACGGATATTAAGGATAGCTGTTAAGTCTAGAAAAGCACATATATTGATTTACTTGACAGAGCTTGACAGAGGCCAAAGACAATAGTAAATGTATTTGGAAAATTATTATAAATAGCTACACTTTTCTGAGATCTTCAACTCACAGCTCATTAAAATAGCTGAATACTTAAATAAATAAGTATTGGCCCTTTAAATACACACATACAGTAGATGTGATCTGTTTATGAGATTCAGGTGAATCACATCATCAGTTCTTTAATTTCATAAGATGCTATTAAACAGCAAAAATATAACTCCCATGACTGTTAATTTAATTACACCGTTACTTAAACGCAGCACTTTTCCTTTCCTGTTGACTGGAAAGAAAGGGGGGGGGGCATTGTCACTGCTATTTTTAAATCCTTATAATTAAATACACTGCTAGTACTTTTAAAGGCTGAAAGGCTAAATGATTTGCAGGATAAGAACCCAAATGCAGGCTCAGTAGACAAGCAGGTTGTTTTGAGTTTTTAGATAAGACAGTGGAGAAAAGGCAGGGGGAGAACACACAGTTAATGGCCTTGAGGCAGATTAAAACCCAGACTTCTGCAACAACCCTAAGGCATGTGGTTCACCTGCTTAAGCCAGTGAGGTATACTGGTGCTAGATTTAACAATAAGTGAGCCATCTAATGAGACTAGCTGTAAAAGTCCAAAAGACAGCAACACAAAATCTGCAAGTGCACTGAGAGAAATACACTGAGACAAAGAACGAAGGAATGACAGGACTTTGTAGGCTCCACTTTGAAGGCTAATCGGTGGAATGAGACACAGCTGGGGGAACAAGACACAGGTGAAACTAATTAGGATAATCCATAGGGGAAGTAAAAGTAAATGCAATGCAGGGAATACGAAACAATAACTGAAACAGGGGGACACAGAACTTTATAGAAGAGTTAAACTGGACTTCAACAATGTTTATTATTCATTTTCACAACTGCCTGGAAGGTACTCTGATAATAAAATAACAAACTCCTCTTTTCTCGTTTCACATAAATAAGGTTTGCATTCCAAAATAACAAGAAGAGCTTTTAAAAAGTTGCCTTCAAATAAAAATAATAAAACAGTGTAGTTTGTATTTCGCCTTTTCACATTTCACAAGTGAATCATCCCAGCTTCAGCCCCTCTTTTCTCTCTGCCTGTTTCCCTGACTTCCCTGACTCTGTTGTCTGTTCTGTTTATCTGTGTGTGTGTGTGTGTGTGTGTGTGTGAAATTTGTATATATTTTTCTAGTTAGTTTAATTTCACTTCCTGTTGTTGTGTCACCGTGTGGATATTTTGTGGCTTGCCCAGGAACAGTGGAAGAAAATGAGGCTAACAGTTCTGAATCAAAGTAACATTTATACTTGGTGTCGTCTTACCAATAAAGTAAGGAAAAAGAAACCTACTGGACAGGATTGTATTTCTTCTGTAGGTGACAAAGCACACTGAACAAATGACAGGAAACTCTCTGGCATTCTATCATTAAGGTTACAAATAAGGCAGCCCAAAGCAAAACACCCCTTTAATGCTTCTGCTATAACCCTGACACAGCCCACTACTTTCTCCCGCTCAAAGAGAGCATCTTCTGTTGTTAATATGTAAATATCTATGCCCCAGTGAAACAGACTATAACCCTGTTAAATTTATTTAAGGAATCCTAATGATAACACAAAACACACATATTACCCACCAGAATCCAAAGTATATCCAATTATCTCAAAATAAAACTATATTCATGAAACTTCCCAGGCTCTGTATAATACAGTGCATGTAAAAAAAACTTTTCTGTACTCATAATGTGTCATAATGCATTCATTATTCAGGCATGAATATAAATCCATGCAAAAAAGAAGCCATCCCTGCGACGGTTGCCTGTGCAGTGAAAGCAAAGTGGCAAGATTGATTGAAACTGAATGTTATTACACAGCTGTACTGCTGCATGGAGACAGAACCCGTGGCCTGTATATGAACTGTAGTTCTTTCCAGACGGTCACTGGTTTGTCATATATTATACAACATTGCTTGTGTTTCGTGTTTTTATTTGGGGGGGGGGGGGGGGGCGGGGTGGGGTTTTTCCCCCCCGGGGGGGGTTCCCAGCAAAGGTGTTTAGAAGATTTTACACCCTCTCCAAGGGGGGG
>VOQJ01023884.1:80009-90125 GCA_015052665.1 Apistogramma diplotaenia | reverse complement strand
CCGTGGGTTTTGTATTAGTGAAGCAGAGTGGTTGTGGGTTGTGTTTTTTTGTGGGGGGGGGGGGGGTCAGGTGTGGACTGTCCACGCCTGCAGTGGTTCCTCAGCAAAGATGTTGAAAGATGTTAGCACTCTGCTCAAGTGGACTCCCCCAGGAAATACGAAACACTGGCTCAACTTCCACCCATCATCGCTTCGTTCTGCTTCCTCCTTTTTTTCAGTCTACTCAAGCAGGAGCCGTGAGTGGAGGCAGGATGTCTGAGATCTCCTCCTCAACTCCTGCTGCAACTCCGGCCTTAATTGAGCCACTGCCAGATGAAGTCGTGATATGGAGTTGCGTCCGTAACCTGTCACTAGATTTACAGCTTAAATTAAGTCAGCCGAATAGCCGAGTCCATTAGTGGAATTTCCAAGGACTTAATGAAGGACTAATTATTGTTCCAAATGAGAGGCATGTGAGAGACATAAAAGCATGACAAGACAGTGAGGCTGGGGTGTGAAGCTAATGTGCCTTGATTTAGTATAAAACGACTGACATCAGCTTTATTCCTGCCAACTCTGAGGCAGCTTGATGATGAGGAAATTGTGGAGTGGGGGTGAAGGCAAGTTGGCAGGTGTATGAGAGTGTGATACGATGCTAATGGAAATAGCTTGTACTCTGTTCATCTGCAAAGAGGAAATATTTTTCGGGGAAGAATACAAGATGGAGCACATTAGCTGAAAAATGCATATACTTACTGGACACTTTAAGGTACACCTTGCAGGTACCAAGTTGGACCTGCTTCTGTCATCTGAACTGCCTTAATTCTTCATGGTATAGATTCAACAAATTTTGATTAATATTGATATAAGAGCATCACCCAGTTGCTGTGGATTTGTCAGCTGCATGTCCATGATGTGAATCTCCCATTCCACCACATGCTCTATTGGATTGAGATCTGGTGACCATGGAGACCATTTGAGTATGGTGACCTCACTGTTCAGCCAGGTTGTCTTGATCATGTCTCTATGCCTAGTTGCTGAGTTACTGTCATATGATTGGCTGATTAGATACTTGCAGTAGCCCTCTGAGACTGATGGGGGCGCACTTCATGCACTTTATTGTGTGCATTAGCATGTACAGCTATGACATTTCTGTAGCTAGCATAATATGTAGATACAGAAAACGATTTTCAATTTCTTTGTGGGTTACTGCACTTTATAGCTACCTCATGTAGTTACTATGGATTACCTTCATATATATAATTATAATCAGGATGGTTCTATTGATGTAGTGAGCTGAAATATTCCACAGGATGGTACTACAGCATGTATGAATGTAAAGATGTGGTCTGGTGGACTTTCTGTGCTATAGGTATTAAGTTGAGTAAGTGTACCTAACAAAGTGGCTGAGTATGCATCCATGATGTTGAGACACAGAGCCAGGCCAGCCTTATATCCATCCATTTACTTAACCACTTATCTAATTCAGGGTTGACTGGAAGCTATCCCAGCTGAGAGGCAGGCTGCTGTCCCGGGGACTAACACAAAGAGAGAGACAACCATTCACACTCGCATCCACACCTATGGCCAATGTAGAACCACCATTTCTTCAGTCACTACCTACCACACAAGTATTTAGAACATGGCAGTTGAAAATTTCCAGCAGTGCACAAGTGGCCACACAAGGGCAGACCAATAGTCAGGTTTTAATTCTCATTTGTCTTGTTGCTATGGCAAACATTAAAAATGGAGAAAAAAACATCATCTTTGAACCTAATCCTGAGTTTTTGACACCCTCATCTTATCAAACATACCAACATGTGGATCAACTTCACAAGTGGCATTTGCGTCTGCAGCTTTTATGAAATGCTTGCCTTAGGTTGTCAGATGACTACTATTTCACATCTTTCATTTCACACAGCATAAAGCCCTTCATCTATCTATTTCCCTTTCTCTCATTCTGACGCGAGTGTGTTATCTCCCTCCATTGATCTGCCTTCCTTTATGACTGGCCTAATGAAGCGAAAGAGTGAAAAGAGGAGATTTGTCCCTCTGAGACATCACTAAATCAGTGTGATGTCTTTACTCCGACGCTCTGAGCCTGCAGGCCTCATTTCTCAGCCGGGCTGCCCAGACTGCTACACTGCCTTGCAGAGGGAGACAGAGCTTTAGAAATGTCAACAGACAGACAGCCAAAGCTGTCAACAGACTGAGGTGGAAATTTGCATTCAGGAATCGTAGTGGCTGACTCCACTTTACTTGATGCTGTGCTGAATGAGGGTGGTCAGGAAAGCTCACCGCAGCTTAATAAAGGAAATATAGACAAGGCACAAGCCAATTAAGGAATCATCTTCATTAATTTGGCATTACACACACAACACAACTAAATACCCAAACATGCTCCAAATAGCTCTGACAGTAAATCTTTGCAGGGGACAAAACACTTTTTGTGTCCCTTAGAAGTATTTGCATTGCTTTTGTGTTGCTTGCAGTTTTTGTTTATGTTCCCTGGTACATCATCAGATAGTTAATCTCAATACCAGCCAGCAATGGCAGATGACTCAATGTACCCAGTGACTGTTGGACCAGCAAGCCGCTTTCCAACCTCCTGTTTTGTTGTGAGTAGTAATTGCACTGCATGTACTGCAAAATTAATGAATATTTGTCCTTCATTTCTTCATGTAGAAGTAAAGTGCGTGAGTAGAGCACTGATCTTTTTTTTCTGCTTACGTTTAAATGTACACTGGATTTACATATGCCAGTCTAAGCTTGAGAGACCAATGAATAGTAAATGGGCACTTTCTGGCTTTATACCCAAGGCAGACAGCGAAGAAATAGATGAATGTGCTGAGTCAACACTTTACAAGGACTATAGTTTAATACCACTAGAGGCTACTGATAGATGTCATTAGGGCTGACCTGTTTAAAGCAAGGTAAAGGCAATAGAGAGACCCTTTAGTTTTTGTTGGGGAAATCCTGCCAGTTTTAAGACATCTCCACTGCTATTACCTTGTTTTTTATTTCACAATAACCGGCAATTCTTCCTCATCCCCTACCAGGGACTTTACCCAGCTCTTTGTACACACTGCACACATCATGTATCCGCACTACTCCAACTCTAAACCTCCAAAAACAGAAAAACAGCCAATTAAGTTCCCTAGGGAATTTCCCCTTGTCCTTCTCTCCAACACCTCTTCCCGAGCTCCCTTTTCTGGCTGCCTGGGGTTTCTTCTCTGCAGTAATTTAAAAGTATACCAAGCTGTGAAAGAATCAGCCCGTTATTCCAACTCTGGAGGGGAGTCAACCTTGCCTCGTACTTGAAACGAATTATGTTTTGCCTCTGACGCTCTTATATTTAACATATTATAAGTTCATGTGATAAAATCTCCATTTTAATTTGATTTGTAATGATTTCATTGTTATTTCTTCCTTATATGGTGCTCAAAAATAAAGGAACTCTTTAAAAACATCAGTACAAAGTCATTATTACTGTACATCAATGGGAAAACTCGTGCTGATGGCTGTACTGATATGGACTGGGTAATGTGTTAGGATATGAAAATTATCAACCTCCAGTGGGTTGAATTCAAAGACATTCATCATAACAACGTAAATCAAAGTGAAAAAATGATGCTGCAGGCTAGTCCATTTTGCCAAACAGTACTTAGTACCATGCAGTGTGGCCCTGACATGCTTGTATCCATGCCTGACAGCTACACCAGTGTAGGATCTGACAGTGGGTCCAGTGTGTGTTAACCTGATAACTAATGGTAGTTAGGATGCGATTGTCTTATAGGCAGCATAATGTTTACCACAGCTTCTCCAGACCCTTTCACATCACTCACATGTGCTCAAGGTGAACCTGCTCTCATTTCTGAAAAGCACAAGGTGCCAGTGCCAATTCTGGTATTCTATGGCAAATACCAGTCGGGCTCCATGGTGCCGGGCATTGAGCACAGGCCCCACTAGAGGGTGTCAGGTCCTCGGCCCACCCTCATGAAGTCTGTTTCTGATTGTTTGGTCAGAGACATTCACACCAGTGGCCTACTGGAGGTCACTTTGTAGCTCTGGCGGTGCTCATCCTGTTCTTCCTCACACAAAAGAGCAGATACTGATCCTGATGATGGGTTAAGGACCTTCTACAGCCCTGTCCAGCTCTCCTAGAGTAACTGGCTTTTGCACAATATCCCCTCCATGCTCTTAAAAATGTGCTGGGAGACACAGCCAATCTTCTGGCTTGTAGAGTCCAGGTACCTCATGCAAACAGTAGTGACACTGACCCTAGCCAAATGCAACACTAGTGAAAGAACGGACAGAAAAGATGAGGGAAACAGAGTCCACTATTCCATTTATTTTTAGCAGAATAGTCTGATTGTTGGGGAAATGTGAAGATTATCTACAAAATGTAAAATTAAAGCCAGCAGCTTATCTTAGCACAAAGGCTGGAATTAACACCATTAAAAGTAATGTAATGTTGCCAAATTGCCTGCAGCTGTAGCATCATATTTAGCAACATTTGATTTACTCATCCAGACAGGACAATTTTTGCATGAAATACAGACACACCTGGCTTCACTCCTACCTAGAAAGCAACATAGCACTGATGACATTAGAGATTGGGCGCTTAACTACTAGATAAAAGAGCTGATGATGAGGATGTGGCCTGAGCGCTGCTTCCGTTATCCCCAATCTGTAGGGATAAACCTCATGCAAATCTCTATTGGATTAGACTAAAGCACGGGGAGCCTAATTAGGAGAGGTTTACTGCTACATGCATTAGTTTGAAACTGAATGAGAGACTTTCTAAAAGTAAAAAACAAAACATTAAAGTAGGTGGGTGCTTTGGGGAATAGATGGGGGAAATGGTGAAATGCAAGATGGAAAATAATAAGCAAGCAGGAAGGCCAAGAGTGAGAGCACACGGTGAGGATGTCTGATGTGAGGAGAAGACAAAGGAATGTGAAAAGATGGAAGAAAGGTGGGTTGATAAACATGATTGCACAACAGGGGGTTTCAGACACGGAGAGGGAGAGAGTTCTTAGAAACACCAGATTGAGCTGCAAATCACAGTCAACCCAGAAAAGATTCCCAGACCATGGAGAGCCTGTTGCTATGGAAACGTCATCATCGCAGGCACTGCTTTAATCCGTGGAAGCCTGTTAAGTTAACATGAGGCTCAGGCAGCCACCTTATGCTTCTGTACTAACAACACAACGCTGTGCCAGCATTGTAGCCACTCACTACAGACGAGATTTATTTACAAATGTTTTGCTATCAGAAAAGCAGGATAATCTTATTCACATTTCTGCTTTTCGTCTCTGCTTCTTTTTATTTCTTTGGTTGAATGGCTTGGCCCTTACCCCTTGTGCTATATTTTGTGCTACATCCCCATTACTGCACTTAATCGCCTTGTCCTTCCTGTCAGAAGGAGGGTCCGATGGGTGCACCGTGATTCTAGTGATGCACTGGTGTGAATTAGATGAGGGTGAAACATCAAACCAGCGAGGAAAAGAAAGGCAGGCAGCAACAAAAGAGCAGAGTCAAGACGGGAGCAAGAGGCAGAAAACCTGGGTGATGTCTCTGATATTGTATACTGAGATAGTGTACATAATCAATGCCAGCTTGGATAAGGAGCAACCAGAGAATAAGGCTCCACTGTTGACAGTTTAAATGGATGAGGAGTCTGCATCTGGGCATTAATGCCTCCGAGCCTTCTCCTCAGCAGCAGAGCAGCCAGTCAGTCAGTTATACAACCAGCTCAGCTATGTTTTTTTTCTTTTTTGGGGGGGGGGGATACTCAAATCAGATCTCTGTCAGTTTGCTTCAATAATCCTGTGATGTAGGCAGAATTAATGTATTCTGCCACAAGAGAGGAAATCCTAAGCCTGCCTGCTTAGTGCCATAAAACAGGATACAGTAAAGACAAACCAAAGAATGAATGTACAATTGAACAGCACCTTAGTCCTATATATGAAGCATGCAATAGCAGCGTGAAAATAAGTCGTTTTCCTGTGTAACTGTGCTGATGGATAGTGTAGGTGAATATAGGCTGAAGTAGTTAAAGAGAATAGAGGGTGACATCCAGGTCAGGCTCCAGGAGGCCTGCTGGGAAGAGACAGCTGTGACATATGAGCCTGTGTCAGGTGCTGACACCTGGTCCAGCATTAGCTTCTAGCAGAGAGTGTGATGGATGTGGCAGACTGAGCTAGCTATCCTGGCTTTAGCCTAGATTGTGAGAAGTATTTGTGGTGAGAAGTGTAGTAGTAAATTTAAAGAAGTAAGTAAAGGAAGTCTGCCGGTCATGCCAGACAATTGGACTTTCTTTGAACATCAGACACAGACAGATAGAGGAGCTAATTTCGATCAAAGCGAGCACAACTGCATGCTAACAAACTAAAAAAAATATGTTATGCTTGTAATTTTATGTTCAAGAATAAAATTTTCCTCCCAGTAAATAAAAGTGCCCCACAGTGCATATTTAAAATAGTGCAAGACCAACAGTTCTGCGCAGCTCTAATAATTGAGACTGAGTCTCGGGTTATGCTGAGCAGAGGGCAGAGAGGCAGAAAAAGGTGGAAAAGCGGGGGAAAAAGTGAAGCACTGTGCAAGCTAAGTTGCATGTCTCATTTTCTTTTTCTCCCCAGATGTAGACACCACCAAGGACCCTTGTCAAAAGGTTAAGTGCAGCCGACACAAGGTGTGTATCGCCCAGGGCTACCAGAGAGCTGTGTGCGTCAACCGCAAGAAACTTGAACACAGGTGAGTGTGTGTAGCCCCCGGGCAAGAATTGACTAATTCCCAAAACACCGAAAAAATCTTCACGCACACTAACACGAGGTCAACACAACCAAGCACGCACTCCGTGGTTTGCTGCAAACTGGAGTGTTTATCCCTGTCGGCCACACTGGTTGCATTAAAGCTTGTTTGTGCATCAGTGTAACTACAACTGCCTGCTGTTTAATGATAAGCTAATACATTCGGACAACACTGAGGAGGGCTGTTAGCTCTGCGCTCCTGTTTTTGGTGCTGCTGTGTCTGTACTCTGAATTAGCGCAGCAGTTGCTGTCTAAGCTGGACTTAGTGAGGCTGACGTGTTTGTGTGTCCCCTGTCCTGCAGACTGAAGCAGCCTGCTCTCAGGTCTCCTGATGGAAATTGTCACCCCTGTCCCATCTCCTCCACTGGGCCTGTGTGCGGATCTGATGGGCACAACTATGCTTCAAAGGTACACTGATACAAGCCCATAACCTTTAGTGGTGTAATCAGTTATATGATTTAGCTCAATTGTGCTGCCCACTGTAATTTATTAGTGTAATTAATAAATGGGATATGAGGTCGAATTGTGCAAATTTAAAGAGTTTTGCATTGCATATAACAAAACAACAGCACAAAGTCAATTGTAGTGAGGGCCACTTTAATTTTCCATGTAGTTTTAAATACATTTACAGTGCTGTGATATGCACTTGAGCGCATTCCCCTCAGTGAAGCATTGAATATTACCACATGCTGATTCAACGCATAAACTCTTTAATAAATATAATTTGTTGCTAACTAGTCTCAGGAACTCTTGCAAAGGTAGGTCATACCAGTGCACAAATATGTTTGCACACATCTTGTTACATACTGTATGTGCTGTGCATTGTGGGCTAAGAACTGACACACACCTTTGCGCATTCAGAGCTAAGCAGTGTGAGGAGAATCTCAAGGGAAAAAGCTGAGACAAAGAGCCATGATATATGGCCTCAGAGGAACCAATTGGTGGCATGTGGCGACAGAATCCCAGGTGTTTATTGATTAATGCTTTGTCTTCTGGATCACTATTCCTGACCTTGTGGGCGAGTAACGGTTGGGAAGCGCATTCAGGACCAGGACTCGGATTTTGAATTAAGGCTTACAGTCGGTCACCTCATGAATATTTGATCTGTGTTGCGGCAATAACTCATTTCACTTCACCTTTGTGTCCCCTTGTCAATGTGTGTGTGTGTGTGTGTGTGTGTGGTGTGCGTGTGCGTGTGCGTGTGTGTGTTGCAGTGCAAGCTGGAGCAGCAGGCGTGTCTTACAGGGAAGGATCTTACCCTGAAATGTTCTGGTCTGTGTCCTTGTCCAACAACTGCTCCTGCAACCAAGGAGAGTAAACATGGTGAGAACAAACCACAACATACATAACATGAAAACGGTTTCCCAACTCTTTATTTGTTTTGTTTTTTTTAATTATTCTCACACATTTTACTCGAGCACAACATTCATCATAACAGGCATAAATGGTTGCAGCAAATATTCTTTCTCTCGCGCTTTTACAGAGGGCTGCACCGGGCAGGATCTGGCTGATCTTGGGGAGCGTCTGAGGGACTGGTTCCAGCTGCTGCAGAGTAATGCCAAGCAGAACAACAACAGCAAGCCTGGGGCCAAAGCCACTGCAGTCAGCACCACATCAGGTTAGAGCTACTACTTAATAAACTCAGCTGCAATAACGGGGCCTTTCAATACTTTCGATAAAGGTAAGGCACTATAAAAACAAGTCATTAAATCTATTTCAGAGATCTCATTGAAGATAAAGGTTGGTTGTGCTGCAGACGGTCGACGCTTGGCAGGTTTACATTGCACGTCTCTGGATGTCTAAATTCATAAAAACTCGCTGATGTCTCATAAACAAATAAACTGGATGCCTTCCACAAGCTATTTTCTGGTTCAAGGAGTTGTAGCCAGTATATGTAGAAGGCAATCACTATAATTGCTCAAAGAAGTCCAACAGGAAAATAAAATTCTAATTAATGTAGTTTTATAATCCTGTTGGTGCCGCCTCCTTTGTTCTCAGTAACTAGAACTTGCAACCAACTGCTGGAAACAATCTTTAGATGGATAGTTTAAGATGACACTGCATCACATACAGGAGCACATTTATGTTTCAGGGGTACAATCAGGAGGTGATAAGAAGCAACCGGGCTGTAAAGCTGGAGAACAATAAGTTGTAATGCCCTTTTTATATGCAAAACTTCTTTTTTTTTAATGTTGACACTGGCAGCACTGGAAGAGCACGGCGTTAGGAGGATGATAAATGCAGTTAATTTGCATTGGAAACAGGAGATGTTTATGAGCACGCTGGCATGATTTTTTCCGTTTGTGCAGCTGTCCCCTGATAAAAATGAATGTTTGTTTGTCTGCCTTTGTGTTGGCAGTGCTGGACAGGAGCCTGGTGGCCAGCTGTAAGGACTCCATCGGCTGGATGTTCTCCAAGCTGGACACCAATAGCGACCTGTACCTGGATCAGGCTGAGCTGGCTGCCATCAACTTAGACAAGTATGAAGTCTGCATTCGGCCCTTCTTTAACTCCTGTGATTCCTACAGGGACGGAAAGGTCTCCACTGCCGAATGGTGCCTCTGCTTCTGGAGAGAGAGTGAGTGTTCTGGGGATTATGGGACGTTCGGAGGCTGTGGGAACACACTGTCTTGTCTGTCTGCTGATATTTTCCCTTCTGGCACATGCAGTCAATCTTTAAGACATAGACAGACTTCATTGTCAGTCAAATTACACCTTACAGTGTGCATTAGAACAGAATTACGTCGCTATGGGCTCGGGGTAGATTTGGAGGAACGGCGGCGGTGACACAGTGTAGTGTACAAATAAATAAGACTTCAAGGGAAAAAAAACATGTGTGTATATATGTGGCACTGAAGGTGTAGCTGCGTCTGTGTTGTGCGCTGGCCCATCAATGTTTGTCTTCCTCCTCGTTCGCCAGTCCCCCAAATGGGTTGAAACGGTCACCACAAGGCACTAAAAACATTTCTGCTGCTTGTTGACAGCCTGGTTCTCCCACAGCTCTCAGAGATTGAGCGTGTCAGCAAAGCAGCCAAGCAGAAACTAGGTCCCAGGATTATACAGTTATTTATTTGGGAAGAAAGGTTCCTAAAATACATGGATTATAGTTGTAGTTTTGTAAGATTTTAGCTATTTTCTCTCTTCCGTGACTAATTTTGCCTTTATTTTGCTCCTCTTAAGAACCACCCTGCCTTGCTGAGCTTGAGAGGATCCAAGTGTTAGACGGCGGCAAGAGGAAGTTTGGTAGGTGACTTCTCATTTCGCTCGGTTAGAGCTGTCTTTCTTGGTGGAGGGGTCATTGAGGAAATGGGGGGGGGGGTTG
>VOQJ01023884.1:59991-79658 GCA_015052665.1 Apistogramma diplotaenia | reverse complement strand
AGCGGGGGGGGGCAGTCTGCCAGCCTGACACTCTGATGTTCCCCTGAAAGACTGGACAGACAGTTCAGCTGTCCCTAATTATTATTTTTTATTACAGTTGAAGCGTTATCGAAATACAGTTTAGCAAGATGACAAATCCACCCATCTCTGAAGTTTACAGCAAAGCCTCGCTGATAAGCACATCGATGCTCCTGGCTTAGGTGTGATCACAGGTTGCTTTATATATGTCCTCCCTTATAACATAATGATAGGCAACCTCCTCCACACCACTTCAGTGTGCTGCAGCACGCTGACTTCCTCTGGGTATTCCTCCATGAACATATTGTTTTCAGGGAATATAGAATTAGCCTCCACATATGCTGCATGCATTATATTGTCACTTGGGCTCAGCACCATGTGTGATGAGACACAGTGAGAAGTGATGCGATCTTGAAGATGAGGCCGCTTTACCATTCCCCGATTCTTATTTATTTATGTGTGCGCGTGTAAATGCCAGGTCGATTCATTCCCAGCTGCGACGAAGACGGCTTCTACAGGAAGCAGCAGTGTGACAGGGGGGAGTGCTGGTGTGTCGACCAAAACGGGGGAGAAGTGGCCGGATCTAGGATTCGTGGCAAGCCGGATTGCGGTGAGTCCCAAAGGTTTCTCCTGTCGATAAACAATAGATTTTGAACTCGAAAGCTGAACGCAGAGCGAGGGAACGGGAATTCAAAATGTCCGCTGCAGATCAACCCACTTCTACACGCACCCCCACCCCTACATGCACAAGGCTTTCTTTATGTTAGAAGACTGAGGCCCACTGCAGCATAACTCACAGAAGGGACCAGTGCCACATTCATGTGTCCGGAGTCATTTGCATTCTAAAGCGCAGCTTGTCGCTGTGAGAAAAGTCTTTCAAGATAAATGAGCGCTGGTTGGACTGAACCTGCGCCTGATAAGAATGGGTCCCTTGGCAAGGTTTAGAAATAGCTATTAAAATCCAGACAAAGTCAAACACATGCCCCCCCCCCGCCCCCCTAAACATTGCAGTCTGTGTTTTTTTAATTGATTTTAGCATTTCTCATTGACACAGAAAGGACTCCATCAAAGTTGAGAGGGAGACACGCTGAACAGAATTTATTGCAAATGTGCAAGATGGCCACAGCGGATAATTCAATATCTCTGCACCCCCCACTCCCCCCACCCTGCATGTTTTCTCTACGTTCCAACAGATTACGAAATGGCATATTCAGGTGATTTTGGCAGCGGGGTCGGATGGGAAGATGAGGAGGAGAAAGAAGCCGAGGAGACTGCAGAGGAGGCTGAAGAGGAGGAGGGAGAGGTGGGAGAGGTGGATGACGGGGGATATATCTGGTAAACGGGCCAACCTGACTCTACAGGAGCATCTCAGTGGTCCCAAACACACATACACATACACACGAATCCTGCAAAGTGATGGACATGATCAAGCGCTCACACTCAGAACAACATGAGCTTATAAAAAAGCAAGGGGGGGACGGTTGCACAGGTTGGGAGGGTGAAGATGCAGATGTTATGGGAGTAATTCTCGTTACAGTATGTTAATGAGCAAGTGGGGGGGGGTAATATCACAGTTAAGAAATTATGGGTCTGGTGTCATGAATTTTGTCCTTCATACTTGTGAATCTTTGTTCTCTTCTGTTGTCTGTCCTTTAAACTATCTTTGAGCAGTTTTTAGCTGATGCATAATGGAGACTTCAAGAAGCTGCAGGTGCTTTGCATTAAAAAAAACATGCAGCGAGATCGGGTGCACTTCAGTAGTCCAAATTGGCCTCTTTCATCTATGGTGTTTGCAGATCAATAACATTTAGATCAACAGATTTACTTTAAGGCAGAAATCTGACAAAAAAAAAAAAACCAGAGGAAGTCACAAAAGGATCTTTTGACTTTACCGGTTTCATCTCTTACGCTTTGGCTCAGATGTGACAGTAGTGCTCTGTCTCATTCATGACTTAAGAAAAGGTTTCTCATGCGTCACTCTTTAGCTTGTATATATTGTGCGTATCAGAAGGCAGAATGTCACCTATTAGTCCCGTAATCAATGCCTTGAAAGACTAGCAGAATATGCTGCTTAGTTGACAAGTGTACATCGTATCATAGTGTGGATTGGTTATTGTGTTTAATAAAAAAATGGAATAAAATAAACGTATCTATGTGGCTCCAATGGCCACCATACAACTGAGTGTGTTCTCTTTTTTCCGTGCCCAAACTGGAGAAAAGGTCCCTTGTTTGCCAGCTGCACACGCTGTGCCCAACTCTGTATGTGTCGAATATTCTATAACTTGAACTGCTTTTGACCTGAACACAATGCAGGTTACCAGAAAATTTAAATGGGGACCATAGCAACCGTGGCATATATATGCTCTTCTCAGGCTTGTAGCTAATCCTTTAGGTAAACTTTTAATAGCAAATCAATAAGAGAAAACTGAGGGGTCCCTACTTTTCAATATTATTTGATCTTAATAAATATGTCTTTATATAAATGCATCTATCTTAGCTGCTCTGTCAGGCTACACAGCTGTGCTATAGATATATATTAGATATCTATGGGACTGTGCAAGTCTTCAGCCACTCCTCATGCTGTCCAGATGGTATTGCATGATGGATCAAAATCTGATCATACCTTTCTGCGTTCATAGTTCATAATCAGTTAAAAAAAAAATCTCCAACACCACTGATGGATGACAGAGCCTCCACCATGTTTAACTGATGGCTGCAGACACTCAGTGCTGTACCTTCTCCTGACCTCCAAAGTACATATCAATCACAATCTGAACCAAAATTTTCAAATTTGCATTCCTCCCTCTGTGAGACCTGTTGCCACTGATTTTCAGTCCAGTTCTTGTGTATTGTGGCAAACGTCATCCTTTTCTCCTGTTCTCCTTCCTTAAGCATGGCTTCCTGACAGCCACCCTTCCACAGAAACCACTGCTGATGAGGCTTCAGTGAACAGTAGATGGATTAACTGAAGGGTCAGATGCGTCTCTCAGGTCCTCTATCAGGTCTGAGTTTCAGCTAATGGCTCTTTGGGAATCATTTTGTTGGTGCAAAAAATACAGATTTTTTCTTTCGGAACATCAAAAAGCATCACAATGTCTGCCAATTTCTGGTTTAGAAGGTTAAGCATGTTGCTGTGTAGCTTGTGAGAAAAAAAAATGGAAAATGAGCACAACAGGAGAAGAGCAGATGGACTGATGGGTGTGATTAATTATGCAAATGCTTAGTCATAAACCAGAATTTTGGACAAAGTGAAATTCTGATTCAGGCACCAACTGAAGAACTAACAGCGTGATGACAAGAGTAAAGGATCCTTGATTAAAATTCCTGCCATAACAGTGAGTGTTTCTGTTATTAAAAGAGCATCACGATTTTGGCTGGGATGTCAGTCAATCTGGCAGAGTCAAAGGTGCAAAAGCCTGCATGCATGACTGATGGCCAAAGGATGAAGCTTACTCAGCAAAGTCACCTTGTATGGTTTCATGATTTTACCAGTGTTCTCTAATAATCAAATTTATCTGAGGCTGTGTTGGATGAACTGTTATTTTTTTTCTGTTATGTAATACTCATTAACATGTGTGCACTAGTATCCATATAATACTGATAAACGGAAACTGTTAGATAATATAAACTGGTCAGACTGTAAGTGCCACATCTTCCAAAGGCACCACCATCACCTCAGTTGCTGATGCACACACAGATATAACATTAAACTGTATTGTAGCTATGGTTTTCTTATTTTAATGAATGGTGCAGCATGGACAAACACTGGGTCTAAGTGCCCCCTTGATTTCTTAATTGAATAAATTAATAAATACAAAATGCAGTTTTTAAAGGGTAACTTCATTTAAAGAGGGGATAAAGCTATACAACCTACCTGAGCATATATGAAAAAATAATTGCCCCTAAACCTGGTAACTGGTTGTGTCACTCTTGGCAGCAAGAACTGCAGTCAAGTGTTCGTGATAAGTGGCAATGAGTTTCGCTTTGCTGTGGAGGAATTTTGTTTTAATTCAGCCACACTGGAGGGTTTCCAGCACGAACAGCCTCAGAGGTGGGCTTCCTGGTGTGTTTTGAATCACTGTCCTGCTCCATAGCCCAAATGTGCTTAAGCTTCAGGGCACGAACTGATGGGCGGACATTTTCCTTCAGGCGGAGAGCAGAATTCATGTTTCCATCAGTTACAGCAAGTCATTTAGGTCCTGACGCAGCAAAGCAGCCCCAGACCATCACATCACCACCACGTTTGACTTACGGTGTTCTTTTAATGACATGCTGTCAGTTTTATCATGTAACTGGACTCAAATCTTCTCAAAAGCTTAACTTTTGTCTCATCAGTCCACAAAATATTTTCCCAAAAGTCTCAGAGATCATCAGGATGTTTTTGTCAAATGTGAACCTTTGTGTTCTTTTTGATCAGTAGTGGTTTTCTCCTTGCAACTCTCCCTCAGATGTCATTTTTGCCCAGTCTCTTTCTTATTGTTCAATCACGAACTCTGATGTTGTTGTGGGGGTGGGGTGGGGGGGGGTATTGTCACCTCATGCATGAGTCATTGATGCGCTGTTGGGAGTAATTTTAGTAGGTCAGACACTTCTGGGAACGTTCAGCACTCCTCCAAGATTTCTCTGTTTGTGGTTAATGGTGCTGACTGTAGCCTATGAAATTGCTTTGCAACCCCTTCCAGACTGACAGATGTCAGTGACTTTATTTCTCTGATTTTTCTTCCGTTCATGGCGTGATGCTCTGCTTCTAGAGATCTTTTAGTCTCTAAAAACTGCCAGATGTGTGAATTTCTGATCTCAAACATTTAAGTGTCACAAATGTGCAACAACTAAGGAATCAAGGAGGGTGTAAATACTTTTTCATTGCACTGTATAATAAGATGCTATTTAAAAATCACTATTTCAAACACATACATCCCATCTCTGCGTGAGCTGCTCCTAAAGGATTAGATGTTATTGTCAGCTCACTTCTACTCCTGCCTTACCTCATTCTGCAGTGAAATGTGGCTTATAGCTAAGGGAGACCAGCAGAAATGAGATACAGACACAAGTCTGCATATCAGCACTTCTAACAGCACAATGCCTTTAGAAAACTCTCTCCTCAGCCTCCTCGGGACATTGCTGAAAACTCTCCGCTGTGAACTATTCAGCCTGGGAACAGTGAAATGGAAACCTTTCAGCATGTTAGAGCGTCTGCACATCCTCGGGAGTTCAGGCCCAGAAAGCTCGTCTTAGCGTTGTAAAAACTGACAGCAAGCACTCCTCTGAAATGTCATTTCTCAGTTTCGAATTTCTGTGATAATGGAAATCAGAACCAGTAACGTCCCAGTGGGTGAAACCTCAAATGTATTAGCTATGAGTGGGGATGTCTGCCAACAGATGTCTGAATACCTGATACCAACAGCAGTCCTCTGGCTACCCAAAGGGACCAATCATTTTCAGCAGCCTGTCAGCTTATTATGCTGAATATTCCTCCTGCCTGCTAAAAACAAACCGTATGTACCAGACGCAGGTGTAAATCCTAACACGTGCTTGGAGAAATGTGTCTCTCTTTGATGCTGTAACTGTAACTAAAGTAAGGATCAAAAGTTAGATGATTCACTTTTTTTTCCTGCCAACAGTTTATGTAATTTTTTTCCTATACAGGTAGAAATATAAAGGATGAATAGATTTTCGAGGGAACTGGCGACAGATGTATGCAGCAGTAAACAAAGAAAACACTTAACATTAATAGAATAAACTTTAATTACATTACAATTAAGGTTGTATAAATGTACTTAAAGTGGCTGTTAAGATCAGTAGTCTTATGAAGATTTTATACTTCATGACATGACCATGGGATCATAATTAAGTGCAAATTATTCCTTCAGCTGTGTGACAAATGTCTTAATCTAATACATTTTGATTTGTCATTTCTAGCACATGTCAGTGTGGTGCGGGGGTCCTCGGTTACAGTTTGCTTTGAGCACCTTGTAGTCTCCACACCCTTCCGACTTCTTTTTCTGTGGTATCCAGCTCACTGAATACATTAACATCCTTTGTCTGCTGAAAGTGCTGCAACAACCTCTGGAAAACAGTCACTGGGATGCTGAAGTTCAGGTGCGGGTAAGTCACTTTAGTGGCCAAGTCCCGTGTGTTGCTGGAAACAATTCCTGCAAAACAGCAAAATAATAATAATTCTCCTTAAAACTGCAAATGCAGCAGTGCAGACTGAGCAATGTGACACGCACAGCTGCCGTTTTTGCTACACAGAGACGTTTTCTGTGGTTACCATGAGCCCCCCTCTGTTCAAAAGGAGTATATGGATTTCTAGCTGCAATGTTTCTTACCCAGCAGCTCCCCTGAGCATTTCTGCACCACAGCACCCCCGCTGGTCCCTGCTTGTACTGCACATGTGGTCTGGAGCATGACAGGCTGGCAATTCCAGCTAATGGCTTTGGAGAGGACGCCGCAGGTCAGGGACGGACCACAGCTCCGGCCCAGCCCACCGTATCCAACAACAACTACAGATTCACCTGAAGGCAGAAAAGCCATTATGGTTTGTAAGTGTAAAAACACGGGAGCTCTCCTGTGGTACTCTGGTAATATGATGGAACATAAAAAAAATTATTCTGTTTCTTCTACACAAGACTGAAACAAAACCTGGAATGAAACTCTGACACATCCGAGGGACCGCAGCTTCTGGGACAGAGTCTCTGAGCTGCACCAAAGCCAGATCATAGGGTGATGATGCTTTAGTGGAAAACAGGACATCACCCACTGTATCATGGATTCTGGGGAAAAGAAAAACACCAAAAACAGTGAGGAACATTAGTCCTACACATGTGATCACAAAAAGAGCCTTCTAAAAGGTGGTGACACACATGCTGTATAAGAGCATAATCCCATATGGAATCCCATATAAAAAGCAAGGACTTTCACTTTGACTAATCGAAGCAGCAGTTCTTAACTTCTGTGTCGAAGGTGCAAATCAGCTCACAGGACTGTATATACAGTTGTGGTCAGAAGTTTCCATGCACTCTTCATAGGTGTGAATGTTTTGATGAAGGTCCTAAAATGCCTTAACTTCATCACTGACTACAACTGGTAGTTTCGCTTTGTCGGCATAAGTAGTATTTGTTTCTCAGCACTCAGACTGACAAATCCACAGAACCATGGGAATAAGAAGTAAAACTGTAGATCCACTCCAAGATCGTCGGTTCAAACAACTGTAGGTAAGTACAGGTTTTTCAGATGTATTATCTCCACCTCAAATCAACAGCTAGATGGTTGAAACTTGGACATACTTGGTTTTTCCAGGGGACAATGATCCCAAACACATCCGAGACTGCTTCTGGTATGGACCAATTATATCCAGCCAGAATTATGTCAGAAGCTTGTTGGTGGCTACCTAAAGTGTCTGGTTGAACTGGCAGTTCAAAGAGAAATAATTAAAAGCCCCAAATTGCCATGGCAACTTCTGACCACAACTGTACACACACACAATCTGGAGAAAAGGTCCAATCAAACAAAGATTGAGAAATGCAACTATGAAAGGTTTAAATGGTTTACAAATATCTTGAAATCCTTTGCAGTTGGAATAAAACATATGCAGCTGATTAACAAGTTCATAGAACTTGTTAATGCTTGTTTTTCCTATAATAAACTGTTAAGTTTGAAAGAAGACTGTTGTAAGAAAACTTAAAGTGAATTAATTTCAAATGATATTCTTTCGTGTATGGTTGAGGAGTCTTTGACAGTCCAGACTTGTAAGGAGTTTAAGATAACGAATGTGCCTTCACCTGTCCATGTGATGGAACTTCAAGTGGACTTGAGGCTTCCTGTTGACAACATGCCTGCAAGTCACAACCAGCCAAGAGGCGACAACAACCCCTGAGCCCCAGAACTGTCCACTGTCCACAAAGCACACAGTGGGGTATTTAATAGCTTTTGACCCGTGAGCTGCGGTGGACATCTGGAGACCCGACTTTCCCTGATGGAGCCAAGCATCTCTGAGGGGATCTTGAACACTCATGCAGCTGATGATGTTCCTGAAGACCAAGTGGGCAGAGCAGACCAGAGTTAGGCCTATCCACTCATTGGCTTTCCAGCCAAATGGAGACACAATCAGCCCAATGAGATGCACACTGTCTGCACTTTTCACCACAAACAATCCTCCACCCTCTGTGCCTGGCAGGCAGCGTGCATCTGTGAGGATGACAGCGTTATCCTCTCCAGCAAGGTTGCTGACGATGCCCCTGCTGAGGGTGCTGATGAAAAGATCCAAGCAGAGCGAGCCAAAAGGTGAACCACATGCAACAACCGGGCAGCCCTTCTGGAGAGATGCGCTGCTCTGCCAGGGGATACTACCTGAATAGTGGCTGCTGTCTAACTCAACACGTGCCCTGAGCACAGCAAACCAGCTAAGGAAGTGGAAATCTCTGACCAGCTCCTCATCCTCTTCATCACAATGGAAACGCCACTCGTCAGCCTCTTTGAAAACTGCCTGAAAAGCGTGCTTAAACTCCACGCAGTTCACCAGCATCAGCAGCTCGGCTGCAACTTCCCGCTGCCCCGTTGTTGTTTTGCTTTTCGGGTGTGTGAATGCTCCTTTCTGTGCGCTCTGGTTGGTGTCCAGATGTCGCCGAGTGGAAAAGCTAACGCGGATTTTAAGTTTGTCGCTGAAGCTGTGCGGTGGCAAGATGTCGTGGTCCCAAGGGAGGGGGTCTCCGTCGGTAATAAAGCGTGAAAACGGGAGGCCGGCGCATATGACGATTCCAGTGTGAGAGTGGACGATAACTCCGCTGCAGCTCACCGGTTTCTTTACCGAACACGTCTCTGACACATTCACAACGCAGCAACACCTCTCCACGTCCTTTAACTCCATGCTTCAGCAAAGCGGATCAACGCGGGTGTTAACAGCGTTTAACAAAGTGAGATACATGCCAGGAGGGAGAACAAACCCTCACACTGAGCACAGTCACCGCAACTTCAAGTTTTAACTATTTATCGCAAATATTTCCCTACAGTCTCGCCTAACTTCTTCGCCCCGCTTCCAACTTCCTGGTTCTGCTTCGTTTCTGCACCTGATTGGTCAGACAGTAAAACACCTCCTAGCCAATGAGAAACGGGGAAACAAAAAAACAAGGCGCATTCATTTACACCTGTTAAGAAGTTAATTTGTGACGCGTCTTCTCTCTTTTTTTTTTTAAACGAATGAGTCTAGGATTTCCGGTGTCGTGCCAAACAGTGATTGCAGATATTTCTATGTTTTTTAATGTCTATTATGTTCACTGATATTGATTTAAAAAATTACCTTTTTACTACTTTTATGAGTTTGCATTCTTGCACTTACTCTATTGCAATCAATCCGTTCCTTTTTGGGCCACTTAAGATGTCTTTATAGAACTGCTATGTTATATTTGTTGCAAATTCTGCTGCAGGCTTGAGGAAGACATTTTTAATGATAATGTCGCTTTTTTACTTGGATCAATAAAAGATGTATTGAAATGTCTTTGCCAAGACCTGATTGCAGCTTCTACCTTGTGACAGGAATGACTCTGCACAATTATTCACTTAAAAATCTTGAGCAGTGAAAATGAATGAAATTTATCCAACTACTCCACTACACTCATTCTGCAGTATCAGTTTTCCTTTGGAAATGATTTCTTGTAAATGAAAATCTCATATTTTAAAGTGCGTTATGACATATGGAATACTACAACATGCTTTTATCCTGCCCTATATTTGCTTTTTTCTGTGTCAGAGTCATGTGATGGTTAGCACTGTTGCCTCACAGCACGCAAGTCCAGGGTTTCAATGTAGGCTGGGGTCTTGTTTTGTGTGTGTGTGTGTGTGTGTGTGTGTGTGTGTGTGTGTGTAGTTTGTATGTTCTCCCTGTACCTGCATGGTTTCTCTCTGGGGACTCAGACACACAGAGCAAACAAACAAGGTTTAAAGAGTTACCAAACATATTTATTATCTTAAAACTTTGCACAACACAACATATCCAACAAGAATATGACATATTTTGTAAGATTACTCCATATCCATAACGTTTGATGTAACAGGCAGGCCAGTTTTTATTGCAAAATATAAATACAATCTTATACACTAAGTCATTTATGTTTTAAGATGATTTGATCAAAAATACTGTATAAGCTCTTTTGTTAGCACCGCCCAAGTACTCTCATAAATCACTGCGTACCGCAGCAGCAACCAATCACAAAGTACTCGAGTCATTTCAATGCAGTTTCCTATCGACAAGTTTGTTACATCACCTGGCTGTGCTGGTGTAGATGTCGAATAGTGTCAAAAAGTCAGTGCACTTGTAACATAAACCTTATTTGATGCGATTGTAAAACTTTCATGGATTAAAATAAGCACACAAATCAGGAGAACTGTCAGCATCCTCAGAGGTAGGCCACCATATTAACTTTAACAAATATGGCAACATATTTTTGCAGCACTTTCCAGAAAAAAAATAATCGTTTCATTCTTGGAACCAGTCAATTGAAAGACATAAAATAAAACTGAATAAATAATATGCATCTGTGCAAACAAAACATTTTATCCTCAATCAAAGAGCTGCTCCAAGCTCACGTTAACTAAATTGACCTTCACTGTAAGCCAACACCAACAGCCAAAAATAAACCTGGGTCTGAAACAAGTTCACAGCAATGGCATGTCCTATATGGCACGAACAATTCCCCACAGGCTTTAAGTAAAGGCAGAAACCACAGCATGAAGACTTTTCTCCACACTCAGTCTGAATAATACAGGCTGATGATTCAGAACTTATCTATGTCTTGCTGTGGTAGGACTGAGATGACACGGGATTCTTCAAACGCATGAATAATGCAGGGTTTTTATTATAAAATATATTTCTTACTGGCATATTTAATAAAATCTTTCTCTACTGCAGGTAGTTCTGTGTGGAACATGTCTTTGTGCACAGGCAGCACGATGAATCTGGTTAAGGCTTTTAAAAGAATGTCAATCAATCGATATACTGGGCAAGCCAGCGAAAACCGTCTCCGTATCCCTGTCGCTTCAGCACACTACACATGAACACCTCCATTGGCCTCAGATTCAGCTCCTTCAGTGAAACCTTTCCCTGAGAAAACAAAAACAAAAAAATGCACATCAAAAAAAGAACAGCTCAATTCAGCAGCCTTGTCCATGGACACTGAACATGTACAATGCACATCTTAAACTTTAACCAAGCTTTAAGGTCTGTTAGCAAAGGTTTGTCGGACTCGTCAACACGGATCAATAAACCGACATGTGGGTCTTGAACTAGAAATGATAACTCAGATTTATATAAGGAATTCAAGTACAGCAAATATCACCAGGGAGCAGAAGGTGCCTTTCTTCTCTAGTTCGATCTAGCTTTGTTACACAGCAAAAATGTCTTCAGACACCTGTTCTACTGCTTGTTAGCACAAATATCTAATCAGCACATCACAAAGCAGCAATTCGATGCATTTAGGCATGTAGATGTGGTCAAGACGACCGGCTGAATTTCTAACCGAGCATCAACATGAAGAAGAAAGATGATTTAAATTACTCTGAACATAACATAATTATTGGTGCCAAACAGGCTGGTCTGACTTCACAAACTGCTGATCTACTGGAATTTTCTTGAACAACCTTCTCTAGGGTTTTTATGGTCTGAAAAAGAAAATATCCAGTGAGTGGCAGATCTCTGAATGAAAATGCATAGTTGATGTCAGAGGACAATGGCCCGACTGCTTCAAGCTGACATGAAGAAATAACCACTCGTTACAACCAAAGTATGCAGAAATGCAGAAGCGCATCTCTGAGTGTAAAGCATGTTGATCCCTGACACAAATGGACTGCAGCAGCAGGAGACCAGACTGGGTGCCACTTCTGTCAGCTAAGAACAGGAAACTGAGGCTACAGTTCACATGGGGTCAACAAAACTGGACCATAGAAGATTGGAAAAACATTGCCTGACCTGATGAGTCTCAATTTCTGCTGTGATATTCCGTTGGTAGGGTCAGAATTTGCCATGAAAAAAAAAATACCCATGAAAACATGGATCCCTACCATGATGTGGGGCAATTTTGCTGGCAGACTTTGGACCCCTTAGTACCAGCTGAGTATTATCTAAATACCACAGACTCCTTGAGTCTTGTTGCTCACTATGTCCATGTCCCTTTATGATCAATCCAACTTTATTTATAAGGCACTTTAAAATAACCTTGATGGCACAAAGTGCTGATCAGCGCACCCATCTTCTGTGTGTGTATGTAGGTTAGACATGACAGCAAAATGCCAATAACGAGATAGGCTGGCACTCGAGTGTACCCTGCTTTATCCTGCACTGTATCCTGAAAGGGGCCATGCTTTACGAAATGAACATCCTGTTGTAGAAGAAGAGTCGAGAGTCAAGGATCACACATAGACTACTTTTCAAAGCAGAGACATTGCCTCCTGCTGGCCATTAGAAAGAATGCAGGTTTAAAAAACTTCTCAAGAGGTGTCACTTTTTCAAGGGTTATGTTGAGCTCTAGACCATGAGAATATAATCTGACGCTAAACACATATATATCATATCATTTAATCCCACCTTTCCAGTTGTATGCCCGTGAAGACCGAGTACTCCCCTGAGTGAATCCTCACTGATGGCCTCTGGACGGTCTATCTTATTACCCAGGATCAGAACTGGGATGTTTGCGATGGTTTCATCTGTTAACAGGGCCTAAACACAAGAAGCATCATATCAAACATATACAGATTATTTCTATCAGTAGCAGCAATAAGCAACTGTCTGTGTTGATATCAGTACAATTAACTCACATCCAGTTCAACTTTCGCTTCTGCCAATCGCACATGGTCAGCACAGTCCACCATGTACACTATACCGTTTATGGCTGGGAAGTAGTTCTTCCAGATCCGTCGTGCTGTGAAGCCACACGTTTTCAGTATTTATACAACACCTCAGCAACTGCATCAATATTTTGGAAAACAAAAAACAAAAAGAATAAAGTGCAAGCACCACATTTTTTAAACTCCCACCTTGTGTATGACCTCCGAGGTCGAATGTCGTAAAAGTCATTCCAGCTATGGTCAGCTCCTCAGATGCTGTGGAAAAGCAGCAGGGAAAACATTGAATTTAGGGTAAGTGGTGAAGCAGGACTCAAAAATCTACTCAGTGATAAGTACATCACCTCATAAAAAAGTCAAAACAAAAAAGAATTGCTGAATGTACTTGGGTATAGAGTTGGCATGTGCTGTCCTAGCCTGTCATCCCTGAGCATCTGCAAGAGTGTTGTTTTTCCAGCATTGTCTAGTCCAAGGAAAACCAGCTTCCCAGTCTTCTTGTACAACCCTGTTGGCAGAAAAAAGTCAGATTGATGGGAATTTACATAAAACTCACTCCGAAGAATTGAGCGGGAGAAGTGGGAGTCAGAATAGTCATAGAAATATCTGTACTGAATAAATATGAGCAGTGACTGATGTATGTTTTGTAGAAACATAGTTAAAACCAAAAACAAATTGAAAAGCTGCACATTTGATAGCATTTAGGCTGGAATTGGTTACCAAATGTAAAAGAAAACAAAACAGTTCTAATGACTCCAAAGGTTTCTTTTTGTTCTCGTGTCCTTGACCTTTCAAGGATATCTCAGGGTGGATGGGAGTTTGGCTAATCAGTCCATATGGATTTTTTGACCTCAGAGATATGGGTGCCTCCTAGGTGAGGTGTTCGAGGCATGTTCTACCAGGAGGAGATCCCAGGGCAGACCCAGAAAAATTACATCTCTTAACTGTCCAGGAGAAGCTGGAGGAAGCAGTCAGGGAGAAAGAGGTCTGAGCATCTCTGCTTAGACTGCCACCCCCATGTCTCAGAACTGGATAAGTGGCAAATAACGGATGATAAAAACGTTTTTTTGGTTCGACAGCGTGGCTTTATTTACAATACTCTACCTAATAACTGCAAGACGCTGCTGAAGCCCCTGTAGATCCAATCAAATATAAAAGACATTTCTCTTGACTGCCTGAAACACAGAAAACTGAAGTTATTTATGACACATTAAAGAGCACAGCAGTGTACACAAGATACCATTAAGTTTGCAAATGCCAAATAACAGAAAATTTCTAAAAGAACTACTGAAAAAGCTGCCCTCTGGCCACTGAAGCTCATTGTTAACCAGTATTCCTGAGCCTGAGTGGATTACTCTGCTGGTATGTGTAAGCTCTGTGTAATCACAACAAGTTTTTAAGGCTTGAAAAGGAAAGCAAAGCAACAAACAGCCTTTTCAGATGCTGGGTTGATCTGAGAGCTGTCTCACTCAGTCACAGTGATCTTCCCTTGACTATTTCTGTGACGGGCTGCAACAGGGACACTTGATCTTGGTAGCCTCCCCCCTGCCTTCTCTCAATGACACACAAACACCTGTCACTCTGTGAACTTAAAGTGAATAGTGAGGCCTGTAGAATTTGGGGAAATTACCCAGTTGTAAACGCCTTTATTATACTGTTTTTTTTTCCCCCCCAAGAGGTCATTTGTAAACATCAGCGTAGCATTTAATTGCTTCATCTGTGGATTTAAAGCTGTAGCACTTTGGGCTGCTGCTCACATAACCTTCAGAAACTTAATAGCTATAAATGACCAACTCAGCGCTCCAAAACATGTAAATACGACCAGAAGCAGAAAGCACAGCAGCTCACTACAACTCTTTATAAACGCTTGTTCCAGTGATTTCACTACTGTTGTCCAGCTCATCCCGTGCAGTTCGGTGGTAACGACGTCAACGGTCATAAACAACGATAAATTTAGTAAACACGAGCGCGCGAAGGGGTCCACGGTGACCGAACCTCTAACTTTATGATGTCAGCAAAGGGATTCAACAAGTAGACTTGAATGGAAAAGTTTAAACTCCAACAAAGTCAACTCAATACATCATTTGTGGCGTTACCTTGGTCAGCGGAGTTTGTGAACTGAACTTGGTCCAAGCCTGTCCAGAAGCCCGTGAGTTTGACAGTTAACCGGAAGTACGTCACCGCGATGGCTAATAACATACCAGGGTATGGCAGCCGCATATTTTTCTTTAATTAAATTTTTTTTGGATCTTGTAAAAACAGTATAAACAATAATATAATTTCGAAGCATAAAGATCAAAGATTAATTTGCTTACTGCTGAATATATTTTTATGGGGTGTTTGTGCCACTGCCTTTCCACATTTTCAGTATGTACATAAATAAATGTTAAATGTCAGTTCTTAAAAAATATATTGATATTTATCTGCCACTACACCGTTTTCCTGTTAGGAACATAAAATAAAAGATACACACTTGCATTTTAGTATATATTAAGGTTTAACAAATCGGGCATCATAACTTAAAATAATGTAGTAAAATATAATATCTACTAGTTTAAACAGCATAAACTATGTACTGTAAAAATAAAGGTGAAGACAGCAATGATCACTAGAGGGCAGCATTACAACAATGAGAAGTTAGAACTTTTTGTTTTGTGCAAAAAACACCCCTTTCTTTTTGTTACCAATGAAAAAAATCGAATGAATTTATATCTAAACAACCAATCACATGACAGCACTCAATGCATTTAGGCATGTAGACATGGTATTGTTGGTGGGCTGAGTATTTCAGAAACTAACGATCTACTGGGATTTTCCTACGCAGCCTCCTCTAGTACTTCCAGAGAATGGTCCACTAAAGAGAAAATATCAAGTGAGGGGCAGTTGTCTTGGTGAAGATAGCTCGTTAATGTCAGAGATCAGAGAAAGGCTAGAGCTGCTTTGAGCTGATGGGAAGCCAACAGCTACTCAAATAATCACTCATTACAACCAAGGTATGCAGCATCTCAGAATGCACACGTAAAATCTTGCAGCAGCAGAACGCCACACCTGGTGCCAAACCTGTCAGCTAAGAACAGGAAACTGAGGCTACAGTTGACACGGGCTCAACAAAATTGGAGAAACTGTGCCTGATCTGATGCTAAGGTCAGAATTTGCAAGAACAAAAAACATGAATGCATAGATCCACCCTGCTTTGTTTCAGCTGTTCAGGCTGCTGATGGTGGTGGTGTAATGGTGTAGGGTTATTTTTCTTGCACACTTTGGACCCCTCAGCACCAACTGAGCATCATTTAAATACCAGACTCCCTGAATGTTGTTGCTGAACATGTTCCCATTTTCTAAAGGAGGATAATGCGTCCTGTCTCAAAGCTCAGATTTCTTGAACACGACAATGAGTTCACTGTACTTAAAAGCCTTCCACATTCACTAAGTCTCAATCCAAGAGAGCCCCTTTGAGATGTGGTGGAACAGGAGGTTCACATCACAGATGAGAACTATGTGGTGCCGTCATGTCAATATGGAACAAAATATTTGAGGAATATTTCTAGCACTTTGTTGAAAGTTCTCAAACTTTTTTTGTCGTGCCTCTTGAGAAGTCAGATCCCATTTTTCAATCAGTCCTTACCAACAAAAAAGCAGAACCTTAACTTCACTTATGTTGTTTATTTTCCATACAAAAAACAGATTCTTTCAGCTCCATCTTTTCCATGGTCATCAAGCCTCTGCAGTGCCCCCAGTTTGAGAGCTACTGGTCTAAATTAAACACTAATGACTCCAAACTCACACCTTGATGAGAATTTAACCAGAGAAGCTTTATTAAAGCAGTTAAGTCTCAGATAGGACACAAGTATCTACTAGGTACAGTACCTGTACTTCGTTCGTTACAGCACATCTCCAAAGAAAGCTTTTTTAAATAAGTGAAAAATTATTGGTCATGACATAAGTGCTATTCGCTGTCTCTCTTCCTCTACAGTATCTGACCGCTATTCTCCCCACCTACAAGAAGTCAGGCAAACCCCGGCCCAACCATCCTATTGGTTCCTAATCCAAGTTTATTCCTGTGAGAGATGAGCTTTCCTCCTGGTCCACTTCAAACTGGTCCTGCTTTACTTCCTCTCGTAGTAGAACCATTTATCAACTGCAAATGAAAACAACAGTGTCAGTCTCACACCTCATCAGTTTCAGCTGTAATCCAAAAATATGGACATGACTAGAAAAAGACTTTATGAAAGGCTACCTGATGTGGGGATAGGCTCTTCTTTTCCACACGGGCATGTCTAAAAAAAAGAAGCAAATGTTCGTCAAAGAGGCCTCGTGCTGAAATTTCTTGCGTTATATTGCAAAATGCGGGGAAATAAAACTCTTACCTCACCCACAGCAGCATTAGCCTCATCTGCAGAGCAGCAGAAAGGGCTGCTGCTGGCTGACACGCAAGTGTTTTTGCTGTTTTGTTTGATGAGAGAGATTTATGTTAAGCATGGTTACTTATTGTAGAAATGAATGAGTGCGAGTTTGCATTTGTTCTAAAAGCAGATGTTAAAAGTCAGCAGATACCAGTTCAGTTCACCAGCATTAGCCTTTTGAGAAAGGAGGGCTTTCCAGAAGTTATGAGTGCTCTTGATTACTTCAACGGCAAAGTCCTGAAACATAAAAAAAATAGCATCTAAATTGAAAATACAATCATATGATAATTAAGGTTGTTGTAACTGATTTTGCAGGAACTGGTCTGAGTTCCTTGAAGCCTTATTTTCAAACTGCATGACAAGTTTGACAAGGCAGAAGGAAAATGCTGACAAAGCGCTCATGAGAATGACTTGATGACGAAATGAGCGGCGACCTTGTCTTTGAACTCCTCGTTGAAAGCAAACCGGTTCTCTGGTTTCCCATCTGGCACTTTGTACCTCCTGAACCAGTCGACCGTGGCCTCCAGGTAGCCGGGTTTAAGGCGCCCGACATCACTAATGTCTGATCAAAAACAAGAATATCATCATAAGTCCGTGATGCTGATGCAGAAAAACTCAAACTGACCAATCTGAAGCGCTTACTGTTCATCTCGTTGGCCTCAGGGTCCTCCACATTGATTGCAATCACTTTCCAATCAGTTTCACCCTCATCGATCATAGCCAGGATGCCCAGGATTTTCACTTTGATTACTTCCCCACGGGAGCACACCTGCAGGGGACGTTTCAGCTTGTGGTTCATTTTCAGTAACAAAGGAGAACTCAAAGAAAGGACTGGCAGTATTATCAGTTTTGCATGACATGGAATAAAACATGAAACACGCAAAGTCATCATGTACCTTACTGCCGATTTCACAGACATCGATGGGGTCGTTGTCACCACAGCAGTCAGTGTCTCCATCTTGGTGCGCAGGATCTTCCCATGTCTAAAACATGATAGCAGGGAATTAAATCAAACTACTGGATGTTCACTATGATCCACTGCAACTCTGTACTGACCTGAGGAATGGCTCCATAGTTCCATATGTAGCCTTTATGTGGGAAAACATTGGCAACATAACGCAACTTGCCCTTCTTAACGTCTTGTTTTATTGGGTTCAACAAGTCTTTTGTCGCGATCTGAAAGAAATGAATGACAATGCTGGGAATATTAAGATCATTCACAGCAAAGCACATCACACGGGACACAACATTCACACCCAGACTCAAAATCCATATTTGGCAGCTGCAAAAATAAACAACAGTGCAGCAGCAATGACTTTACTTTGTCACAGCGGAGTGAGCGCACAAACATTTACAGCACTGACACAGCCCCGTATTGTGAAGCAGCTCATTACTGTAAAGTAGCCAAATTACTAGCACAATAAATTAACATTAACAAC
The DNA here is from genome assembly GCA_015052665.1 of Apistogramma diplotaenia. Taxonomy (NCBI): domain Eukaryota; kingdom Metazoa; phylum Chordata; class Actinopteri; order Cichliformes; family Cichlidae; genus Apistogramma; species Apistogramma diplotaenia. Next base: position 60,970 of record VOQJ01023884.1, on the reverse strand, counting down.
TACTATAAACTATGAGTGTGTTAATACGGTAGTGTAGAAATATACAGTGCCGTGAGTATCTGCCCCCTTCCTGATTTCGTTTTTTTTGCAGATTTTTGCACACTACATGTTTCAGAGCATCAAACTAATTCAGCCATATTGGGCATGAATAGCCCATTTAAAATCACACCAAAGCACCTCAATCACATACGAGTCCAGACTCAGACTCCAAAAAAAGGTTTCTCTCTTTTTCCATGCAGAGGTGGCCTGTCTGGTGTGTTTCCGATCGTTGTTCTGCTGCATAACTGAAGTGCTCTTGAGCTTCAGGACATAACTGATAGGCGGACGTTCTCCTTCAGGATTTTCTGGTAGAGGGCAGAATTCCTTCAATTACAGCAAGCTGTCCTGCTCCCGAAGCAGCAAAGCAGCTCCAGATCGTCACACCAGCACCATGTCTGACTGATGGTGTGATGTTCTTTTTATGAAATGCTGTTAGCACTACATCAGGACTCGAACCTTCCAAAAAGTTTAACTTCTGTCTCATCAGTCCACAGAATATTGCCAGTCATCAAGCTGTCTTTAGGTAAAGATGCAAGATGAACCCTTGTGTTCTTGTTGGTCAGCAATAGTTTTCTCCTTAGAACTCTTCCACAGATGCCATTTTTGCCTACTCTCTTCCTTATTGGTGAATCATTAAACTCTGACTTTAACTGAGGCATGAGAAACCTGCAGTTCTTTAGATGCTGTTGGGGTTCTTTTGTGGCCTCCTGGGTGAGTCACAGATGCACTCTTGGAGTAATTTTGGAAGGCCAGTCGCTTCTGGAAACATTCTGCTTTTTGAGATCTTTGAGGATCTCTTCAAGTGATTTCTTGAATCAGCAGGTCTTGCAGTAACATGGCCTGGGTGTGGCTAGTGAAATTGAATTCAGCTTTCCAAAAAAAAAAGTGGTTAATCACAGTTAATACATGATTTTAAGGGGGGGGGGGGGGGGGGGACCGG
>VOQJ01023884.1:3921-40636 GCA_015052665.1 Apistogramma diplotaenia | reverse complement strand
GGGGGGGGGGGGGGGGGGGGGAGGGGGGGGGGGGAGAGGGGGGGGGGGGGGGGGGGGGGGGGGGGGAGGGGATAAAGTGGATGGTGGCAGGAGCAGGAGAGGAAAAATGGTTTGGCAAAAGGAGAGGTAAAGGAAATAGGGAGAATCAGGAGGGTGCAGTAATCAGAAAGGGCAGCAGATGTGGGTGACAGTATGATGGAACGCTCTGTGTGATAAGCCATGATCTCCGCATCGGGAGCTGTGTGTGTGTGTTTATGCGAGTGCAGTAATTGAGGAAATATATGCGCAGATGTGTGCCCTTGGGCTTCAGAGAAAGAATGATGCAAAAATATAAGTCTGTGACCTGCAAACATTGCATCATGGTCTGCCAGTTTTGCTAAAGAAACTGAAATCTATCAAAACGCTGCATAATGCTGCCTCCTCCTGTTATATTGTATACGACAATTACTATATTATTGGCCTATCATTCACTCTTTTGCCACGAATTAGACAAGAGGATTAACGAATGTTCTATATCTGTCTGCTCTATGCACAGGTAACAAAAGGCACAGACAAGCACCTCTAAAATTCACTTTAATCCTTTATAAATATATCCATGTTAATTGTGATGTTTAGAGGAATATTGTTACCTTCATGAAGGAGCCAGGATGGCAGTTTTCCCTTCATTCCACTCAGTTCTGGTGAGCAAATCTAGCCACCTTCTACCATAGATAGCACATCATATCACTGGAGTGGATGATGAATAAAGGGGTTTGCATGCTGGAGGGATGCTTCCAGGATTTTCTTTTTTAATAAATTGAACAAGAATTAGCTAGGAAGATATGGAAACTCAGGAAATTCTATCATAATTTTTTGGGCTGATAATGTATATTATAACAGTAATAATAGTCAGATGTCTGGCCTCCATTAGGAGACATTGTCACCCTGTAACAATATGGTGGTCATGTTGGAAGCACAATGGCAGAGCCGCCCCAGCATCCACACTGAACCGTTCATCTCTGTCCCTAGCATGCAGCACTATTTCTTGGTTTCAAGCATTTATGTCAGCCTATGCTAATGTGACGCTTGTATGTTTTTTTGCATATGTGATATGCTCTCCGCATTATGAGATTATTCTTTTAAATTTCATGGCCAATAAATGTGAGTTACAGTTACTTGTAAAGGTTTGGAAATTACAATTATGTGAGTGGAAGATACAAAATCTGAAAAACAAATAGAAATTACATCCCGTGCACCCAGATGGCTTCTAAAAACTATCCTTATTCTTGAAGCATTAACTGCATACAGGCAAATTTATAGATTCAATTTAGGGAGTACAAAGCTCCCCAGTGCATGAGCCTGGTCCAGTTTTCTTCAATCAATGAAACAAATTTGTGTTTTAGATGTTGCATCATGCTGTTTCCAAAGTACCAATATGAGTGTGGTACACGGTTTTCCAATAGCTGTCAAAAAACAAATTGTCTCAGTCTCAGTGGGTATGCAGCAGATATAATCCCTATCTGCGAACACGGTCAAATGGTAATAGACTTCATTCCTGGTAAGGATGGGACAAGCTTGTGTTTAGACTGCACACAGCACTTGGCTGTCTGAATGGCTGAGTTATTCTGCCATTTTTCAGCCCATGCACATTCCTCCACTCATTGGTATTCCTGTTCATATTACCCCCCTCAATCAGCAGCAGAGAAGCTCTGATTAATGGCAACAGTGAGAGCAATCTCCCAGTGATTCATTAAGCAGGACTGGCATGAATAAAAAGGGAGATTTGCTCATATTGCCTTACTCTGATCCCATGATATGTTCTGTCGTCGGAAAAATTTATAATTCATGGTGCTGTTAGTGGCTCTCAGCAGATCCAGACATTAAGTTCATGGAGCTATATGAAATTAGAGAAAAAGTCAAATTACTCAGCACCATTATATCAGATCATTGTTGGACTAATTAATGTTCCCTGTTTAAGTTTAGGAGTCTGGATTTATTCGCCAGTGTTTTAACACTTGCCCGAGTAATTAAAATGTAATCGACCTTATTACAGCTGTTTTGCCGATCATCTCATTACCAGTGCATTTTGGTGTAGTTCACAACCCTGAAGCCATGATGCAAAAACTGGAATTGTGCTAATGGTCATTTGAGACTGGTTCAATCTCCACGGGTCAGTTCCCATAAACTCACATGTAAAAAATGCCACAGACAGCAGGTGGCTGTAGTCACTGTGACATCATCACCATTGTGTTTGGATGTAAGAGCAATAGAGTCCAACTGACAAGAACGATACTGATGCCGATATGTGGTGATTTAAAAATCCAATATTCCAATATATCAGCTGATATTTTTGTTTTTTTCAGAAGCACAAGTACTGGTGTACTTGTTTACACTGACTATGTTTGGATCAGCCGATTGTGTTTGTAGCATTCCAAGCTTGTGTGTTGCCAACAGGGAAGTTGCAGAGCTCCCTGTGGTGGGGAAATTATGCAATGTCAACACTCACGGTTGAAGGGTGTTTCTCTTGTCTCCTCTTTACGTTTTACATTTTCATTTAATGCTAATTATGAGTGCTGATACTAATAGATGAGCAAATAGCTAATATCAACTGATGATATCTGCCAGCCGTAAATTGATCAGCTCTATTAGCCAATGAACAGATACAGGCTTATCCACCCTTTTTATTCTTAGAATTGCCAAACTGTATAGATTTAATATTTTAATCAGTATGACCTAAAGCTAGCAACTGAGCCCAAGTGTTTACTGAGGTAACAGAGCAAAAGAGCTGAAGCCCATTTTCCCATAGATCGCAGTACATCCAAACCTGTTTTGAAACCACAAGTTGCCCCCTTGGCCATTAAAAATAAAGCATGCATAGGGGACATCTTGGTGTAATTCATAGCCCTCACATATCTCGACAGGCCATGCTAGCTTCACTTTTCAGACCTGGAGGCAAAATCCTATTGTTAAAATAGATTGTTGGTTTTGATCGCTCTATATAATTTCTCCCTTCATGACAAATGAACTGTAGCTGATTGATTTAAGGTTTTTTTTTAATTTTCACCATTAGTCACCCATTAGTAACGTAAAGTTAGGGGCTCTGCTGCTTTGAAACCACAGACAGGGTTCACCTTGGCTAATTCTGGTCACTGACGTTGACATCTTAACCCTGTTTGTGATGTCGGTGCTTTTGGAAGAATTTCTGATGCAATTATTTGGCAGTTGTAGTAAAACGTTTGTGCTCCAAGCAAAGTCAAAGAAATTCAGTGCCGTCTGTCTGCATCTTTACTTTGCAACAGTACAGTTTTTGAATGCATAATTGCTAGTTAGCTTCAGTTGAAATCGTTACCCTCTCATTTAAATATGGTTACTTCTTTTCCAGAAAATCAAGAAGAAAACTGACATTTAAGCAAATGTGGGGACTTTAAAATGTGGAGTTCACACACCAGTGAATGACTTGGTTATCCATCTTTTATATACAGTCTGCGGTCTGGATAGGTTTGGATCTCATTCCCTCATCAGGAACAGCAAAAAAAAAAAAAGATCTCTCCTCATACTATAAAGGAATATACTGTACAGTAGTTTTCTCTGGCAACAGTCCTGTGTTTTCTGAGTTACAATGGACTCATGGACTAAGCATACAGGAAAACAATGCTTGGTTTGCAAGATGAAACAGAAACCTGAAAGAGACACCCTCACAGCCGGAATATTCACACTAGACAAAACCCATCTGAGGGAAATCACCTCAGTGTTCCCATCCACAATATTATCACGGATTGATTTCTATCAAACATTATCCCTGCAAATGTGCATGAACATGGGCCATCAGGCGAGTGTCATTACTGCTGCTCATTTGTGAGGTAAGAGACAATCGGATGTGACAGGGGCAGAATTAGCTTTGTGTTGGCTCTCTGTCACTCTCATCCCAAACTGCTGCTGGGTGGAGGAGTATGATTAAAAGGATATATAGTTCCACCCTGCACATTAAAGACCCCGCGCCCCACTTTCCCTCCCACCTATACAGCAAAGGCCATGCTTCTGCAGTACATGATGTTGCAATGGAAGCTTCCACATTTCTGCTGCCTTTCTTCTTCAAGGTGATTGCAGATCTGAGTGATAAAATGGATGAAAGCATCCATGTGTGAAGCCAATCACACAGAGATTCCTTTCATTGCTTTTTTTTTTTTTTAATTATAATAGCACACCTACATGAAATGGATGTAGCAGTTAGCGGAACTGAGCTAAAGCCATGTTTCTTTACACTGGCTGCACAGTGGTGTCTTTCACTGAGTAGCCTGCTGTCTCATTGAGCAGTGTTAAAAATCAATAGGCTCTGACCTTACCTCTGTCGCAGGCTGTGTTGGAAGCCCCAACACACAGATCAGGCCACAATATGTCTTCCACTGTCTCAGTACAAGCACTTGACAACTAAAGCTACTTAGTTGACAGTTGAGTAGCTGAGTTCTTGTGGAAGGTAAGGGTTAAGCCATGACAGCAATCTCAGGTGGTTATTGATGCAGTTATATTTACACATACGATAGTGCTTTTTACAGCTTCATTGCAGTAATTCCAAAATGTGCATTTTAAAGTTTACATATGTTGTTTTTCACATTGTAGAGGGATGATTGTGTTGGTCTACCACAGAACTGTTTCAATAGTTATTTGAAAGAGCACCATCAAATTTTGTACAGCCACTGATGGTCCACAGATGATGATCGGATGATAGTAGGATGGCCCGCATGACCATCTCTAGAGTTTACAGAGAAACAGTCCAGAAAAGAGAAATTGTGAAGAGTTCTCTGAGTGAAAATGCCTCATTGGTGTCAGGGGCCAGAGGAGCTGATAGGAAGGAAACAGTAACTCAAATAACTTGTCCCTGCAACTGAGGTTTGCAGAAGTACATTTCAAATGTACTGGCAGGGGTTCAGCTAATATTAAAAACTTGCATCACGAGGTGGCAACATTGCAAAGAACAATGGTTATCTCCTTTTTTTCTTTTTTTGTGTTTCACTCTTCGCATTTTTGTGTGCCATTAAAGAGCTGCAAGAAACCCTGTTATTGGATCCTGCATGGCAACTAATTTCTCACGCTTGGAAAAAACGTTGCCTGATCTGACGCGTCTCAAATTCTGCTGTGATATTCAGATAGTAGGTTCAGAACTTGGTGTAAACAACCTAAAAGCACGGATCCATCCTGCCTTGGATGAGCAGTTCAGGCTGTTGCTGGTGGTGTAGTGTGTGGAGGATACTTTCTTGGAATGCTTTGGGCACCTTTGTACAGCCTACCACTGAGTATTGCACTCATTTTCTGATGGCTGCTTCCAGCAGGATAATGCACCAAGTCACAAAGCTTAAATCATCTCAATTTTTTATTTTAAAAGCATGCATGGGGAGTGCATTATTTAGAAGTTTTGGTTCAATAAAAATCACAGTATTTCTTCCACATCTTTTGCTAATTAGTAAATGTTGCCATAATTGGAGATTGTGAACATGGTAAAATTAAATCTGCAAAAAAACTGCATGTCAATATTATCTCTATGAGCATGTTTGCATGCTGATCTTCCTTGATTTCATTACAATTTCAGCAAGACACACACGTCTTGTACAGATAAGTGAATGTAGCACGTAAATCAGCAGTTTCCCCTTGATTATTATGCACTGTAGTGAATTTATATGGTGCTACATAATTTACTTGAATAGAATAAAAAGGATGGAAGAAAATGTAACCCTGCTATGAATGCTAACTATGTTTTATATTTGAATAGTTTACCTGCCTAACACCATAATTCCAGATGTTCCTGCATTCTCTGTAAAACCAAGTGAAACTGGGTCAGCTTATAATACTATGACAAAGGTTGCACGTCGGATTGCAGATTTCTCCCTGTGTCAGTATTTCAAGTTGTGTAGATGGATTAGGCTGCATGATAAGAAGGCCATTAATAATTAAGAGGTACCCGGAATATAAGCTGCCCCCTGTTGTGCAGTCAACTGCACTGGCATGAAAGAGCAGGGTTTGAGGAAAATGGAATGAATAGTGAGAAGCATTCATAAAATATGGATAGCAGGAAGTGAGAAGTCCTGTAAAGTTAGCAGTGAAGTCACCTGGTTCTTCCTCATAAACAGAATGCATTTCTGCATCAAACTGCAGCTAATTGAAATAAATCAGAAACTACAGACCATCTTGCAATGGAACTAAAAAAATCTTGGACCACACCCACCACCAAACTTTAATTTGAAAGTTGATAAGACACTAGCAAGGTTTTCTGACTCAAGTTGACAAGCATGTAAATCTATCACATTGACAAAGTGTGACTCTGACATAACGACAACTAAACTAAAAGCTAAAACTGGGTGTGAAATATATTTGTTAAGTGAAATAAAAATGAAAACTATAATGAACCACTAGCTGAAATGATATAATGTACTTACAAAATTAGCAGAAATAATAGAAGCAGATGTCCTAAAGCTTATTCTTTAGTGAACACGAGGCACAACCATGCTGAGGAGGCTTTGCTTTTTACTGAGGCTGGGATGGCCATTTGACTTTGATTCATCTGCTTTATGAAGTATTTCTATCTACACCTGTTCTGAACACTTGCCTCAGTGCACCAGCTTCCATATTATAATAATTTAAAACACTAAAACTTGAAAAATAAAAACAAACTAATACAGAAAAACACAATAAACAGTAAACTGAAACAAGCAAAACCCCTCTGGAGACTGAAACGAAACTGAATTCAGAACAGTCAAAGCAAAATAGAAATAAGACTAATTACAACATACCAAACTATGATGGCTCTGGCCCACAGACTGACAGCCAAAGTATTTAAAACTGACTTTGTGGGGTTGGCTGCTAAAGTGGGTGTGACCGAGACCACATTTTTCCATGATTTCTAACACACAGAGATTCACTAGTTGCAAACAATGCCGGCTAAGCTGTGATGCGTGCTCAATAATCCAGGTAAGGAAATCCTAGAAAGTCGAATCTGTTCATCCGGATGCAGTGTTTTCCGTGGGAGAAGCATTTCATGACTCATCCGAATGACTTCTTTAGTCACAGCCGACTGCAGGATTCCCCAGCCTGTTAAACAGTACTGCTGCACATGACTGAAACTAGCACCACTGCCTAACAATGAGCCACAAGCTCAAGCCACAAGATCATTAATATCCAAATGGACCTGACCACTGATCAGTGGCCGTCAGTGTTCACATAGAGCTGGGGAATAGCTGCAATCACAGTACTGTAAAATGGTGAAAGATATATTCTGGGTTCATAGATGATCATCCCCTTTGTACATAACACCACTCAAACAACATTCCTCCTTGCCTAGGATGTGCACAAACTGCAGTGAGCTGATGACTCATTTGGATGAGTGATAAAAACATTTTTCCCGCTGAAAACGTTGCATCCAGATGAACGCATTCAACTTTTTGGGAATCCCAGCTAAGCTGGTGCTGTTGAATATTGTATGTTTATACACCTGAAGAAGACAAGTGTAAAGGTCAGTGACCTCCTGGCCCTTTGCTTCCACTCCCGTTTACTCAGGATCCACTGGGCTGAACGTATCCAAATCACTGTGACTGCATCTTCGACAATTATGATGCCGCTGACAAACTGTGTCCAAAGACTGACGCAATCACAGATTCAGCAGATGAAAGCAACACACAGCTGCTAACACTTTGACCATATCAGACTGAGTCTTGTATGCATGGTCATGTGATCTATTTTATGACTACCACATGCTTGCGCGCTCCCACTCAATGACATCGTGTGAATATTAGGCGGCAGTAATCGTCTCCATGCACCATCATTTGTCTTACATTTCAGCTCAAGACTCATTATCATACATTACAAGAGGAGTGGTTAAAGTACTTCCCTTTATGCATTTGTTGCAGAAGAGGCATTAAACAGAACACCTTTGTTAATCCCTGATGGGCACTGTAACACATGCATAATTTCATGCCTTCTGGTGCAGCTATTTCAGGAGCAATAGCTATCCTTGGCTTTGTGGCAGCAATGTTTACGCCCGGGAAGGCTGAGCCCCAAAATCTCAGACATGATGCAAAAATGTAACATACGCAAATCGAATCAAATAAAATGAAACAGAGCTGCAGTGTGATTTAGTGGAGTTACTTCCAGAGGGACTTTCTTCAGTGAAGAGTTTATTGCTCTGGGCTTCGTGAGATATATATCTCCTTAAGTCTTTTAGTGCGCTAAAGAAAAGTAGTGAGAAATAAGCAAGCATGTGGAATGTGAACCCATGCCACCATGAATATTTACTTAGTGCTTCAGAAGACTAAAGGAACCGAGCTACTCTTTGACTTTGGTTATATTAACTTGGAATGAATGCATTATGAGCTGCTTGACTTGCTTTATGCCAAATGTTACATGCTCTGTTGAGCAAATGACTGCAAGATTTTTACTGGCCTCTGTTGAAGCCCAGGCTGCAATATTAAGATTTAACATCACTGCTGACAAGGGTTGGAGGAAAAAGCTGTTTTGTATTCCCTCTAGCTGGACTGAAGACCAGCATCATACAAACTAGTGGGGAGAGTACAGCACGCTATCAATGGGCTGACTGGCCGACTGGTTTTGGCGTTCAGCTTCAAAGACCCGCCCGCGGGCATCGTTTCTAATATTGTCTCAGAGTCTGTTTTTCACAAACGTACTGATGCATGAGTGGCCTGAAAAAACAGGGGTGAAACATCAAAAGTGCTTTTGAAGCGTGGGGGTTTTGTCAGACCACAGCTAAATGTTTCCACCTGAATCCTGATTGGTATACAGCCGTCCTCCGAACAGCCTTTTTTGGGATTATGCTTCTATCCAGATAAGATTTAAGATCACTCAAATGGCAGATATATATATATATATAGAGAGAGAGAGAGACTACACTAGTTATTTAAAGGAACTGTGTGATTCAGCAGCTTCTCTGCACATCCTGACAAATATATACAATGTGTAAGAGGAGGGAGGATGCACAGCTGTTTCTGGTTTTGTTTTTCCCTACAGTATATAGGGTTCACTATCAAACTGAAGGATATGTCTAATTGTATCAGTATCCAGTCTGCAAAAACAACTTCTGTTACCCAAACCCTCCTCCCTTGCTTTCTCACACACTACCCACATGGACTAGCATTATGTAATCCGGTGGCTGGGTGTTGCAGTGAGAGCATGGGATCTGTAAACAGCTGCATTGTCAGTGCTGGGCCGCTTCATCATCACAGCACAAGACAGGACCCGAGGCATCACACGCAGCAGAGGCAGCGTGAGTGTAAGTGGGGTTTGCATGGAAGCTCAGAGTGACCCTTAGTTACTAAGACTTTTTCTTGAGGATTTGCTGTCTTTTTCTAATTGGTCACATTATCACGGTCTAGTTGGTTTGTCGAGAGATTTGTGATTAAAATACTACCACCAAGTCACTGCTGTTATGTTGTTTCTTTGTTTTTTTCTGTCTCTCTCAGAAGCACGAGTGTCAGCTCTGCACTCTGCGAAATGACTGGTCTGTCACGCTCCGGTTGACTTCCATCTTTCATCCCCTCAGTCTCCACCATGTTGTTTTCTGACTGTCACTTTGGATTGGCCTCACAGTACAGTAAGCCTCTGCTCATATCTAATTGGAGAGATGAGAGACGCATCTCGAGCCCCGTGGCGTCCCCGAATGCGGCTACTCGAGCACTTAGACACTCATTAAACTCTCCAGCGTGGTCCTTAAGCTCCACCTGACATTTTCGTATCAAGTGTTACAGATAAGTGTCATCAGCTGACCTAATGAGAGTCATTTGTGGCTATTGTTTTGAAGATTAGATTAAAATGCAATCATAGCTGTCATAATAAAACATTATCTGTAAACTACAAAAATCAAATTGTTTGTAATCAGACTGAGTTATAATAATAGGTCCAGTCAAGTGTCATTTGAGTATTTTTCAGCATTTTTGCTTATGTGGCCATACAAAGAGGACACTCCTGTGCGCACACCTGTGTGCACTTTTGCACTTTATGATTTGACTTTGTGGTACAGGATGTAGTAATGTAGTATGTATTCACAACTTTGAAGCTAAATGAAAATGTGCACACATTTATTCATTTCGGGGGATTCTGTGTTGGGTTTAGTTGATATGTTGGGGGTGTTGTTTAAGTGACAGTTTATGGAAAGTAAAGGAACAGAGAGCTGTTCAGAACTTCTTCTTTTATTCTTGTAAATCTAAATTCTGTGTGTTAATATAGATCTTAGCAGTACTCAACCTCTCCTGGTTGTCTGCTCAGCAGGATGTGCTGAGAGCCTCTGGGGCAAACCAAAATGCCAGGTTAGGGGAGCTTATTAAAGAATATTTGTTTATTGAATTATTAATAGGGATTTGTTTCTTGTTTGTGTTGTATTTTTTGTTTGATTTATACAGTTTATCCATTTAGCTTTGTTACCCCCAGACCTAGGCCATTCCAGATATTCACCTGAGACAGGTAGAGTATAAAAGGAGGGTTGACGTGTGTTGGTGAAGCCCTGCTGTAAAAATAAATGGCACAAATCTGTAGATACATTTGATCTCAGTCTCAGGCCTCTTTGTTTAACCCTGCAGCTCATGTTTGTAAATGAGAACTGCTCCTCAAACATTTTACCTGGTATAGAAGAAAGCTACAGCTCGCCAAGCTGACAGCTGACTGACTGACAGCTGCTGTCGTGCACAAAGTCAGGTGCATAAAGAGGTCTGATGTGGATGCTGTGATTACAACCTCATGTAATGTCTTTGGGCTGCACATTTTCACGTTACACAACAAAAATCTAATTATTTTTGCAGAGGTACCGGATTTTTGTGGCTGATACCAGTACCTCTCTTTAGGAAATAAAAATCCAAAATTGACATATCATTTGATACTTTTATAAATATATTATTACAAAGAGATTGAAGTGACTTTCCAGGAACATAGTTTACAGATTAACATGAAGGCACCATCTGCTCAGCTGTGAACTCTGTGACATGTGACGCACACGGTGATGAAAGTAATGTCAACAATGAAGTCTTTGCTGCACTGCTGGATAAAATATGTCACAAACACCGTTTTCTGCATTAGAAAACACATCGGTCGATATCGGTGAGGCTTCTAATTATGTCTCTCACTGCCTATCACTGAACAAGTGCAAGCTCAAATGGTCACCAGTCATGGATGGAGACTTTTGCAGGTGGAATAACAGAGGTGGGCTGGTTTCCTTGGGTCACTGCCATGCTTGAGAAGGTTCAGTGTGATGGACTCTCCTTATTCACCTGCTGTCATGGTTCACAGCACTTCATGCTTTACCACCCCAGCTCACTTGTATTGGCTCTGTTTATCTGCCATTCTGGTGTGATGCTGCAGTGAAGTGTAGAAACGTGAATAACATGGTTATATAGATTTTAGTCACTGAATTAAATGTTTGTTTGTTTTTTGAAGATATACTCTTTGCTACTCTATTTAGAGCTCTTAAGCACCTTTTAACCTTCATTTGTCATGTTATACAGGGGCATACTCACACATGTGCAAACAGATGCACACACACACACACACACAGACACCATTCACACTAGAGGAGGCAGTTAAGAGTAGGCTCCGGACACATTTGTCACTCTGGCAGGCAGGCCTCCCATTCTCTGGGTTGGTGGCCTGGTTTCTGCACGAGGGCTGGGCATCTCTCTGTCTGTACTGACTAGTAAGTGTCAGATATAGACTGTGATTTATGTAAATTGGCATGCAAGGGCTTGTGGGTCAGTAGCGATATGTGGTAAGATTGTCAGAGGAAAAGAGTACAAAGGCAAGTCAATGCAGCATAGATACAGTAACACTGTACACCACTATCAACTGAAAGAAACGAAATTTAGGGAGCATTAGGATAATAATTAAAATACTACAAAAATAAAAATATTAATAAAGCACTTAAACGTACTAATTTAATCCAAGGCTTTAAATTAAATTGACATTTTACAAAACTGGAGCATCTTATTGGCATTTAAAGTCCCACTTTCCTAATATGATATAAAACAATAGTAAATAAATGTGTGTTTACATTTTTAAAAATCCTAAAATGAACAAAACAAAAAAGACAGATACACAATTGCTTTACATTAATCGTATCACGAAAAGCACTGCTTCATTACATCACGATCAAGTCGGACTTGTCGTAACATCAGTATAAAAATCACAAACCACAACATCCAAGTACCAATAAGTGCAGAATGAATACCAGATTTTACAAGCTAAAACCTATTAACAACACGCACAGACCCTTCCATCTTCCTCTGCAATGCAAAATGGGAGAAATATCTATCAATCACGCCTGTTGCCAACTTCTGGACTCAAATGTCTCCCAAATGGTTCTCTCACAATCAAACACCTGCTCACTTTGTTCCCCAAACACTTCAGATGATTACTTGTGTGCAATCTGGCACTGTCCACCCCTACACCACTTCTGGAAAGAGATCACTAATAAGCAATCTAACATATTGGACTGCTGCACGCAGTTCTCCACATCTTTGTCTTTACCAGGCAGCCGCACACTGCTGTCACCTCAAACAGAGCCAGCAGATCACTTAAAATGACACCAAGAAGTACATCCTACTTGAGAGAAATGAGAAAAAGAAGGGTTTAATGACATAATTTAGCTCAGTGTTAAACAGACTAGCAACCTTCCCTGCTTCTCTCCTGTGTTGCCAAAGTAACACGTGTTAATTGTTACCATTTCTGCTCCTTTTTTACATCCCCCTTTTGTTTTCGTGGTGCAGGAAATGTATGGAGTCTGGGCTATATGCTTTACAGCAGCTCAAGAGAGAACATCTGTGCTGCACAAAAGGATGAGGGGCTATAGCAGTTATCCTCGGCAACCCTCAAAGTCCCCCACCGCTCAAAAATGTGCTTTGGGTAAATGTTCCTACTCTTGGATGCTTGAATTTCGGTGTGCAGATTTTGACGCTAGAAGGCTGTTTAAAAATTTATCTGCTAAAAGTGGAAAGTTTCGCATCCTCACCCAAAGAGTTCAGGGCATATTCCTGTGAGCAGAATTTTCAACATCACAAATCATTTAGAAAACAATCCAGGTCCAAGAAGAGCTTGAGGCCTCCATCCATTAGACTTTTAGCGATTTATCACTCGTTACCAATATAATTTTAAAGATTTCTATTCAGATTAACTGGCTTACAAATCTGTGTGAAAAGTTAAATTAGCATAGTAAAAAAAAAAAAGTTCAAATTTTAAGGGTAGTAAATACCAGTGGGAGATGTTCTTGCCTGACTAGATTTCAGCCAGAGCCCTTTGTTGCATGTTATTCCTCATCTGTCTCACCTCATTTTGTGTCAGCTCCCTGCTGTCTCTAATATCTAATTAAGCCAAAAACTCCAGGGGAAATATTTCTAAAAGTAAATGTTTGTGGATATTTAAAAGGAAATCACCAGTCTGTGATCTTCTGGTCCAGGTGATTCAAGTGGTATTGGGGGTAAGTGTGTGCCTCTGCCGTCCTATGATGCAAACAGTTGGTCTTTCTATTTTAACTGCTGTAAGCTTGTGGCGCCTGGCACAGTTTAATTAGTGAGAATACATTAGGTCTGTGTGAGATTTTGCTACCTGGCAGGGGTTAGAGCTGGCCAGGGACTGCAGGAGAGCAGGCTGCACCGGCGGTACTCCCAGGCCCTGCTGTAATGACCCTGCCAGGCTGACACAACGCTCCCACCTGGGGGACCACTGCGGTTTTTCCAGTGACAGATGGAGGGCTGCTGAGATAGGGGAGCTGGGCTGGATTACTGCAGGCTAACAGAGCGACCATTAGACTGGCTAAGCCAACATGTCTTTGTGTTGGCTCTACCCTTTGCCTGGTAAGGAGTATAATGGCATGACTAGACAGACGGCCAAAAGAAGTAGTTTTGACGCCATGAAAATTTTGCTTTAGGTTATGTTTGGAACTGGTTATATTAGGGGGTGTCACTCTTATTTTAGTGAACAGGCCACGTTTTATGCTCTCTTCCACACTTTTCAAAGCAGTCTAGTCTGACTGGACCTGTAAGTGGGATATATGGTTAACACATCCTGTGTGCTCAGCCATATTTATTATGTGTCAACTTCAGTTAATCTCAAATCGTCTGATCATACTCATACTCTCCTTTCATTTACAGAAATTCTGCTGGCAGTGCCAGTAAACGACTTCACATGAGATGTTTTGAAGATTTTTGTATAGTTGAAACAATTTCTACATTAATCTGGGCAGTAAAATCTGACTTGAAGAGATGCTTTCGGATTTATTTATTTTTTAGGTGGGATGAAAATTACTGCAAAACATTGGATTCTTTATTCACCTAATTCCTCTAGCCTCAGTAATGGTAGAATATTTGCTTTAACTCAAATCACGAGTGCTCCTTATACATACACTATAGTGCCAAAGTATTCACTCACCCATCCAAATCCCTGAATCCAGGTTTTCCGATCACTTCCATGGCCCACAGGTGGATAAAACCAAGCACTTAAGCATACAGACCTAAGCACACAGCATTCATCCAAACCTTACATCACCAAGACCAATGCAATGCGTCAGTGCAGTGGTGTAAAGCATGCTGGACTCTAGTGGAAATGTGTTCACTGGAGCTTTCATATCTGCAATCCTATAGATGAGTCTGGCGGTTGCCAGGAGAATGGTGCTTGTCTGACTGCATTGTACCAATTGTAAAGTTTGGTGGAGGGGGATTATGTTTTCAGGAATTGTGCTCGGACCCTTAGTTCAGTGAAAGGAGCTCTTAATGCTTCAGCATACCAAGACATTTTGGACAATTTCATGCTCCCAACTTTGTGGGAACAGTTTGGGGATGGCCCCTTCCTGTTCCAACATGACCGTGCACCAGTGCACAAAGCAGGTCCATAAAGACATGGATGAGTGAGTTTGGTGTGGAAGAACTTGACTGGCCTGCACAGAGTCCTGACCTCAGCCTGATAGAACACCTTTGGGATGAACTGGGTCTAACATCACAAATGCATTTCTGGAAGAATGGCCAAAATCTTGTGGAAAGCCTTCGCAGAAGAGCTGAAGCTGTTATGGCTGTAAAGGGTAGGCGGACATCATATTAAACCATATGGATTAAGAATGGGACGCAACTCAAGTTCATATGCGCGTGAAGGCAGACGAGCAAATACTTTTGGCAATATAGTCTAGCTTTGGTCTTTCACACCTTAAAGGCTTAACTACATTTAAGTTTAAAGTTTCTCCTGACACCATAACTGTCAAATGAGTGTTATCAGAGGGTAGTGCAGTAGAGACAACCTGCACCAGTCAGTCTCATCATTGAAACCACTTACAGCACTGAGCATGTAGTTACACTGCCTCAGGTCCTGGCTTCCACGGGGCGCACCAAGAAGAGCCTAGAGCCTTGACATGGCCTGTACTCCCTGTATCCCATTCCAGTTGGGCATTTGCAGGCTGTGCAGGAAAACACAGATCCACTAAGGCCCCCGTCCTCTGACTCCAGCTATAAGGCAGCACAGTCACAGCTAGACTTCTGTCATAGCTTCTCTCGTTCTTATTCAGACTAGAGTTCTTTATTAATAACATAAAAATATACAAAAGGAAATTGTGCCTTGAAGTGATAGACCCACCTGGCTAGATGTAGCTGTTTAATGGTCATAAGTGCAAGATAGAAATATTTTATGTAACAACAAGAAAAATATTGTTTCAGTAGACCTTTGAGATTTAATGTCAGGCTGTTTTGCATCAACATAAAAAATCATTTTGATCACAGTGTGTCACTTAATCAGTGGTTTTACTCTTTGGATACAAGCCATGCAGACCTGAATATACAACAATTCTTTCTTCTGTTCTGATGTGCTGATCAGAGAATTGAAGCTATCAGATCTCAACCACATGGGATCTTTCACTCTTGCCTCTGATGACCAGTGTTGCTCCTGTGCATTTCAGTCAGCAGGAAAAAAAGAAGAAAAAAAAAAAGCTCTTTGGTCTGGATTGTGTTAGTGATATAATCGTTAATAAATGAAAGCTCTTCTGTCATACGCCCGTAGGCAAAGACTGGCGGCTGGCTGGGACTTCACTTGCAGCAGTATAGTAGGGGAATGAATGCAAGTTCTCATAAAGACAGGGAATGATGGAGCGATTAGAGGGAGAAATTGAAGGCAGAGAGAAGGAGAGGACGGGAACAGACACCGCCCTTAACGTGCACTGTCCATGCCCTGTCCAGAAATGCTCGAATCTAATGGGGACACGCATGCACAGCCTCCTGAAGGTTGTACAAGCAATTACTCCACTTAGGAGGCTTTGACGGGCAAGGTCGTATTGGCAAACAGACACGAGGAGCATTATAACATAATGTTCTGTATTCTGTGTGACACTGATCTTTTTACCGAAGACAATATCAATCTGCCGAGTGTCACTGAGTTCCCTGTGTGCACAGAGCCCTTCACAGTCCTGCCTGCGCTGGCATAAGTGTGGAACCAGAAATAAATAAATAAATGATTTGTATTCCTACTGCCTAAGGTACATATATGTGTCAGAGTCACCCTTCTTACCATTCTGATTTCCATTTTTTTTTTTTTGCCCTGAGAATAAGGAAAACTAAAAAGAACAGGGAAGGACAAATTTCCTTCAAACCCTAACCCAACAGAAGGCAGCTCCTCTGAGCTGATAACAAAAGCAGATGTGATGGGAGGACTTTGCCAGAAAGGGTTGATGTAACAGTTTGCTGGGTGTTTCTGGTGTTCATTTCATTCACTCCATGCAAGCTGTGCTCAGTTGTCAGGGGAGCCGTTAGCCTGTGTGTGTGTGTGTGTGTGTGTGTGTGTGTGTGTGTGTGTGTGTGTGTGTGTGTGTGTGTGTGTGTGTGTGTGTGTGTGTGTGTGTGTGTGTGTGAGGGAAGAGAGTGAGCATGTGTGGAGGAAGAGTGTGCACCTGAGCTCCTTGGTGCCAGAGGAAGCATGGTTACCATGGATACGGGTGATTATTATAGGATACAAGAAGAATTTTATCTGTAAGAATCTTGGAAATGAGTAAGTTAGCTTTGCTGAGAAGAGAAAATATACATATGACATTGAGCCTGATACACCACCCTTAAAGGCAGCATCCACTTGCACCTGGTAAATGTCAAGGCATTATCTCAGCTGCATTTTTGCCCACATGCCCTATATATACTAAGTCATGTGAGAAGAGTTGGCATCCATAATGCTAAAATCCTGTTAGTCGCATGTCAAGCTTTTAATTATGCAGCATGGTTTCTTTTTTTATGTCTCTGTTCTTGAAAAAAAAAGAGTTCTTAAAAAGTACTCTACTCTAGCAATATGATGTTGTTAATTAAGAATTGGATCAGATTCACATATGACAGAAGGGAGATTAAAAGCCTCAAATCAAAGTCAAATCATATGTTTACACAGATAAACCTTCTTTTCTGGCATATGGTTGTTCTCCAAGTATATAGAATCCAGTCTTTCTGTGCTGCTTTTTTTTTTTCCTTTTCTTTTTTTTGTAGTTTGGTAATATTATATTACACATAGAGCACACAACCTGCTCCTCCTCCACAATTAGAGTCGGTTTTAAATGTTCAGAGGAGGTGACAAACTATCCTGCTCGGCGCCAGAGTACATAGTGTGTTCAGACATGTTGCACCAAGGGACCGATTAAAGCTAATGGTGTCAAAACTGGAGCCTCTTCACTTTCCGTATGGCCCATTGACTGCTAGTAAACATCAGCATCAGAGGAGGCCAAAAGAGGGCGCTGTGTGCATTGTTTGGAGTGCATGCGATAAGACTATAGCTCTGGGGTCTGGAGGGTGAAGATACAGAAAGGGATAATTATATCTAATTAAGTTTGATGTCATCTTCTGCCACTGCCTCCTACGCACTTCAGTAATGACAAGCAGAAAAGGTGTGTAGTTAGGCTGAAATGCAGAGTTAGAGCACCATAGTTTAAACCTCCATCTAAAATCCATACGTGTTCAGTTCTGTAGCGCTAATGCATTTTCTTTTACATTTTACATTTTTCAGGATGTCACAGCTTCAAGTATCAGTGCATCATCTCAGCACTCATCTCTACAAACTATCTGTATCCTTTTTGTTCTTTTACTGCCGCTGCGCCGTCATTCCACTCATCATCAGCTATTCTCTTCTCCTCTTGTTCTCTGTCTTCCTGGCTCCTTCCATTCACCCCACGCCCCTCCACCTCCCTCTTTTTAACACACTCTCCTTCCCCTGTCTCTTTGCTCTTTTTGTCTTTCTATCCTTGGACCTTCTCTCTGCAGGTAGACATTGTGTCAGCATGAGTTGAGATTAGCCCAGTGTGTCAGACCCATGGGAAAACCTCAGAATATGCAGCAAAAGCCCTCTTTCTTTCTTTCTTTCTTTCTTTCTTTCTTTCTTTCTGCTTGTGTTCTAGTTTTTAATATCCGTGTATTTAGTTTTCTAATAAAATAATTCCCTGGCCAGGTTTGTGCTGCGGTAATTGTGGTTTAATATTAGTGCTTAACATTATGAGGACCATATTTTTGCTCCCACTTGTGAGTTCTTATTTGATGGCATAAACAGCCAGAGTACAGATTAGTTGTTGTACTGTTTGTGTATAGCCAGATACAATACTGTGCAAAAGTCTTGAGCCACACTGATATTTGCTTCCAAGCAGCCAGACGTTCCTGTAATGTTTTAAATTGGTTATGAACAATAGTTTAAGCTTTCTGGAGGTCTTTCGAAGTTTTTATTTGGACATTGGCTGATTTTTCATTCATTCCTTGTAACTGACCATTTTCAGATTATTTTTGAGCCAGTTATGAATCATTCAAGCATAAAAAAGGCACCTAACCCAGGGGATGAACCAGTGTTCTGTCTACACATAACAGACAGCTTTGCAAAGATACTGTTTTAAATCGTATCTTTAGGCATCACTAGCAGCCTGTCGCAAAACACATCATTTATTCCCATTTCTTTAGTTGAATCTATTTTTAAAAATCCAAAGATAACACAGTTTGACAGGCATAATATACCATTTCTGCACCAACAAGGTGATTCCCAGAGAACTATTAGCTAAAAACTTGTCCTATCTTGGCATAGTGTGCAGTGTGTCCGTGAAAATTTTGTTTAAATAAAAAAAGAACTGACAGGCCTAAAGCTGATAAACAATATCTGAAAATCGTGCTCTTAAATATGAAAATAATCAGCAAAGACCTGACACACAACCTGAAAGATACATCTGGTCCTTCAGTTGATCCATCTGCTGTTCACTGAAGCCTCATCAGCAACGCTCTCAGTGGAAGGGTGGCTGTGAAGAAGCCATTCTTTAAAAAGGGAAACAGGGAGAAAAGGATGAGGTTAAACATGGTGGAGGCTCTGTCATGGTTTGGGGCTAAAAAGTAAAAGCATTCCATTCAATTTCCCTACCTAAAATAAATAAATTAGAGGTACCTCAAGACTTTTGCACAATGCTGTATTTACTTATCTTCAGTTTAAGTGTATGTTCTCAGACCTCCAGCTACCAAGCCTCATCTCTACAACATTAATAACCTTAATTTCTAAATCTATTTCAGCCTCTTCACAAACAGCCAGGGCTCAAATCCAGCAACAAGCCTTCTCAGGCTGAAGATGAAGGACAACAAGCTGTTGCTTATACCCTTCAGGGAATTATTCAGTTATAGTAGCTTTTTGTATTTTATTGTTAGTCTCTGCTGTATGCACATTAATCGCCTCCTTGTCCTGCTGCCTCCCTGCCCTCAAGACGTCCTTGGCTGGAAGTATCGGCTCTATGTGGATGTAATGCTGGTGATACATGGTAAACTCCTGACCCGTGTACACTCTGGTCTCTCTGTTAGATGCTATTAGGTAGGCCTCTAATTGCTGCTGACATTCATTTACCCACTAATGCTATCACCTTCCCCATTACAGAACCGACTTCTGTCTTCTAGGTTTTCGCCTGTACTGCAGAAGAAAGTGTATTTATCTGTCCATTCAGTACAGTAAAGTAACTGTAGCTGCTCATATACTGTAATCAAAACAGGTTTTCAATTGCCTTCCCCTGATTGCACAAAAAACACTGCAGCTCTGTCCCCTGTGTGTTGTAAAGCAGGTGCTGTCTTATCAGCAGTCGCTCAGAATGACAATATTCACTATACAACTGTGCCACCGCTTGATTACACAGGGACCTATCATCCCTGAACATAGACACCTGCATTCTGCTGCACAGCACATTGATTTAAGCTTCTTTGTAATATTGTTGAGTATAGTTATTGGAAGCGCAGCTATCATGGTGGTGCGATGCTGATTCTTCATTATTTCCAGCACCATCCAAACACCTTTTTGTTGTTCTCTTTGGGAGATAATCAAGTCATAATGGGATGGAGAAATATTATGGTTCCAGCAATTCCCATCTCACCCATGCACTTGCTTTTTGAAGGGGATGAAACTCTTCTTAATGTCTGTGGGATATTAGACAATGAGATTCCGATGGGCTATCTCTGTGGGGTCAGCCTATGTGTGTGTGTGATTTAAAAAAACAAAAAAGAGGATAATCTGCACAACAGATCTGATGCTCTGATAAGGTAGCGTCAAATATATTAAAAAAAATGCAGAAAAAGAAAGAGATACAAAAAATAGTGCTCTCTAATACAGTGATCTTGTTGTATAAACATCTTATAGGTTGCAATGCTTTTAGCAAATGTTTAATCTTCTGGTGGACAACTGTGTGCTATGTCACCCTGTATAAAAACTGGTAAATTGTTTGCTTATTCCGTATAGACAAGCTTGAGGAAAAATCTAGTGTTTCGTCTCTGTGGTATTAGCTCTTTAAATTCACAAGATGCATCCCAAATAATGGAACATTTGATCTCTAACCTTCTGAAAATTATTGCAATAGGTTAAAAAAATGAAATGTTTTATTCAAAATAAAATATGTTGCCTTCAGTTGTGTGCTTTTGCTTTGAATCCTGCAGCTTTTTTCCCAACTGTGTTGTTTCTATTTGCAGTATACTCCAGGACAAAGGGAGGCAATCAAGATTCCAAATGAGGGATAATGCTACTGCATACCTAATGGGAGTATAAATAGTAAACTCTTTGCACAGTTTGTCATATGCATACTCCGTTGTGTTTTAAGCTTTAACTATGAATACTGAATGAATATGAAGTTGATTTTCATTCAGTATTCATAGTAAAACCTCACCCGATTAGTCGTGATTAGTAACTTTATTGGACATGACATGGAATTGCTAAGTTAACCTACCTTTGCTCTTACTTGCAAAAGTGTGACTCACATCTCTGGACTGACTCGTATTTTTTTATGTTACACCCCTGTTTTCATATTGTTCCCCTGCCACTTAGATGGTTTAGTGGAGAACATCTGGTTTATTGTCCTGGCTTCTATTTTGCTGGTCTTTGCTTGGCAGCCTCTAAGACCTCCCGTATGGACAGCCTGTTGCACGCCTTTCTTCATCACACCTTTCTGAAACTTCCCTCTGTGCTGCTTTGATCTTAGCCTCTAGTCATCTTTTCCATGGAGGGTACTGCTCCTTGTGGCTGTTCATCTTATAGCCAAGATAGGAATTGGCAGAGATACAAGGGGAGCAAAACCCCACAGCTACTCGATGTAGAGAACAACACCAGAGGCCAACTTCAAGCCAACTGCACAAGTCACCATTAAGTGTGGATACCAACTACAAAATGGAGCAACCACCCGCCACCTCCTGTTCATGGATGACATCGAGCCGTATGCCAGGAGTGAATGAGATATCCACACCACTGGGATCTACAGTAGTGACGCTTTGTTCAGACTGGGGAAGTGTAATGAGATGGTAACAAAGAGAGGGAAGGTAGTCAGAAGTCAGGGGTTATATTGCAGACATTGAGGACAACTACAAGTATCTTGGAATCCCACAGGTAAATGGGAACCATGAAGAGGCCACTAGGAAAGCTGCAACCTCCAAGTATCTGCAGAGAGTAAGGCAAGTCCAGAGGAGTCAGGTGAATGGGAAGAACAAGATTGGGGCTATCAACACCTACGCCCTGCCAGTTATCAGATATCCTGCTGGGATAATACAATGACCAAAGTAGGAAATAGAAGCATGGAAGGTTTCACCTCAAATCCAGCACCCTGAGACTGTACACTAAACAGAAGGAAGGAGGCCGAGGACTAGTGATTGTCAGAACCACTATCCTAGATGAAACAACGAAGATCCCTGAATACATCAGGAAAATGGCCACAGAGGATCACATGCTTAATGAGTACCTCAAGCAGCTAAAACCTGAGAAAGAGGAAGAGGAACCATCGTGGAAGGACAGGCCTCTGCACCGCGTGCACCACTGTCAGATTGAAGAAGTGGCTAATATAGAAAAATCCTACCAATTGCTGGACAAAGCCGGACTGATACACAGTCCAGAGGCAGTAACCATCGAAGCACAGGAACAAGCTCTGAGTACAAGAAGAGCGCGGTCCTGGGAACAGCTAAGATATGGTGCAGGACCTGGAAGCTCCCGGGCCTCTGGCAGAGGACCTGAGCTGGGAGGACAAAGACTGCCTGCAGGGCAAGCTGGGATTTTTATATATATATGTGATTGGGTGAGTGTGTCCAAGCTTTTGACTGGTAATTTATGTTGTGGAATCAAGTTTTACTCTGGAAACAGGTGATTGCCAGGAGGCATTGACTGGTCTGTAGACCTGCGTGACTTAGTAGGGGACTTAATAATCCTTTTTTCCAGCAACTGGCATCAACCTCCAGCAATCAGTTGCAACTATACTCATGTTTCCCTAACAACCAGTGCTTGCAGACCGGTTTTTAAGTCTGTGCAAATGAGGCCTTCAGTATCAATAGGCCTCACACTGTCACATGGTACTTCAGTCTCCAAAAAAAAAAAACACCCCAAAATGCTGAGTGAGGCCACTGTGGCTACATCCACCTTTGATATATTACCTGTGTTATAAACCCTTTAAGAAGAATGCCATTTGAGAAAGTAATACCTCTGGATATATACAAGCTGCAGTCTAAAGAAAGCCGCCATAACAGCACCACTCTGTGTCAAAATTTGATGCAATACTCCACACATGAGAGCCTATGTATCTGCACTTCCCTGAGAGGGCCATTTGAAGAGCAGCAGGTCAATACACATTCATAGAGAGTGCATTTCCCTGAATGCTTCAACAGTCAGTAAAGCCTCAGTGCCACTTTCCTCCATATTCTGCTTGCTGCATTAATCTATCCCACAAAAGTGTCATTCTGTGCTTGAAGAGGGAACACTCGCATACACACTCACACACACACACACACACATAAATGGAGGCCCGCATAGACACACATTTTCGCAGGTCCAATGGCAGAAAATCCATAGCCCTTTCTGGGAGGAGGAATTCCATTAGATAATAGATATAGAATCCATCTCGATTCCCCACCTTATCTTCTCCCAGGGTGAGAGATCAATACTGGGGCTTCAGCTCAACTGCCAACAATAACAGGAAATTGATGGGACAGAATAAGCAGCTCGGTGGTTCAGTAATGGCACTTTCTTGGCCACCTCTGTTGTGCAAATCAGAGGGTGAGTTAATTGGTGAAAGCTTGCTTATAGTAATGAGGAGAAATGGGAGCTGATGCTAGGAGCTCATTAACGAACACGTAGAGATAAGGTTGTAGAAAAAGTTATTGTACAGTTAATGTACAAAATCACAAAAACAGTGCGGCCCTACAGTAGAAGCAAAACAGCCAAGACTGACAGAAAGATCCCATGCACAGATATCCAGTTATGCACAGATATCCAGTTATCTGAACAAATGGGTGTGCACGGCATAATGGCATCTAATTTTCCACAGAGCTACGGAGGTTTCCTGTCAGAATTGCCAGGTGCTGTGTTTACAGAAACCATCGCTTGGCAACACATTCCAAACAGCATTAGGATATGAGGACAAGGGCACTGTGGTGAGTTGAGCGTAGGGTCAGGTGCTATATAGACGCAGACATACTGATACTGCTCGGCAAAGGACCTGGGCGGTTCCTTTCCTTACACAAGGATGAGTCATTTTTCTGTTTGTGTACAGTAGGTCCCATATGTGGCAACATGTGGGTGGGTGGTGGCTGAGAGGTTAACAGCTCACTGGTAAATAAGGTCCAGAGTCCATTTTCACTGCGATGTTTGCACAGCTAAAACACCATTTAATGCGTCACATCACGCGGGAGTGTCAACAACAGAGTGAGAGCATGAATGACCACTGTAGGACAGATTTTTTGTTTTTTTTACTTGTGTTTGTGCAGGAACATTTGGTTGAACGTCCTGTTCTCTTTTGATTAGTCACAGAACATGACCACTTGTCCATTCTGGTTCTTGGTTCCATTCTTCAAACTTGATAAAGTCTTTCTTTTTTCACTCGGTTTTAGCTCTTTGATCACAAGCTAAGTACCGTCAACTCCGGGGACCCGTTCACTCACAGTACACTTACATCTCTGACCTTTGCATACATGTACAGCACCAGTCAAAAGATTGGACTACCCCTCCTACCCCCACACTACTGACTGGACAAAACCAGCAGGTGGTGCTGTCTTCTATTGTTTTCTTTGGCTTAAATGTTTGGGTTTTACCCTTTACCTCCATCCATTAATATCAGGAACCTAACCGTATGCCCAGCATTTACCAGTAAATGCTCTAACAGCTCTCTCCCTGTTAACCTCCGTGATTCTGTGCAGCTTTGCAAAACAAGTGAAGACGAAGTAGATGAAAAGATGAGTCCATTCCAGATTATTAAGATACACATGATTACAAGTTGGGAGCGGCACACTTTTCTCTCTGATCTCTGTGGTTGTCTTACCAGAGCATTATCTGCAGTAATGGAGTCAGATCTTCATGGACAAATCCCTTTAATGTCATCCACAGCGCCCAGGGGAGACCACCCTCATTGGGAGAAGGGTGGTGGGAGCTAATTTCAACCCACACAATAGACTCATCTCTAAGACTGCCTTGTTAGATCACACCATCTTTTGTGCGTGCATGTGTGTGTGTGTGTATGTGAGCTTGCACATATTAAATAGAAAAGTGAACTGTCTGAGTGTTGCCACTCTGGGGAATTAAGGTCATGTTTTCATGCCTCTTGAATACTAATAATTGAAGATTGGAGCTTTCCTCTCCATGGACACATAACAGCGTAATAAGGGTCTTGATCAGTCAGCAATACAACCAAACGGTCTGACAGAGGACACAATGTTTTCACAGATAACATCATGCAGTTAGATGTGCTAGGAGAAAAAGATCAGGACATGATCTTATGTTTTGATTGAGTATCGAGCCTTTGTGGCGGAGCCATCCCTGGCTCGCTCTGTGCCTCGCTCTCCTGCACAATGATGTCATCTGTGGGAAGGTATTTCTCTCAGACACAACCTGTCTGCTCCTTTTAGGGGCCACAGTAACTCGAGCTGCCTTGAAAGTCTGGAAGCAAGCACTGGTCATTTGCAGACAAGGGCGTTATTTATTTTTTCTGGAGGAGATTCAATACCTCCTCCTGCTGCTTCATGGCTCCGAGCTTCATCTGTGGTACAAAGCACTTTCCCTCCAAAAGACTCAGGAGAGGTTGTCAGAGCTTTTTTGGCAACCTAGAGAGTAGTAGGTTCTATAACATGAGCAGACTTAAGCAGACTACCGGCTGTGTTTCTTGCTGTTAAGTGGACATTGCGAGTGTTCTCTTGCAGTGTTGTGAATGCCTGCTTCCACTTTAGTCCCCTTCAGTTCTCTGATATCTATACGAATATGTAAATACGTGAGTCAAAATAGACCAATACTTAATGCACACTTTTCTTTGCAGCATATGGAGAAGTGTCCAAAAGCCTTGAGCACCTCATTTCTTTGTATTTTGCTTCCAAGGAGCCAGACCTTCTTGACATTTTTTAAACTGGTCTTGTGCAATAACTCTCCAGGCTTTCTGAAAGTATTTCAAAGTTTCTCTTTGTTTTTCACCCATTTTAAGTCCAGTCCTCATACATGGCAATTTTCAAAGGAATGTTTTTCTTTTGTTTGTTAAGTCACTTAACACTGACCTATGAATCATTCAAGCATAAAAAGGTACCTAACTGAAGAGATGAATCAGTGTGTCTACACATACCACACAGTTTAGCAAAGAAACAATTTTAAATCGTACATTTAGGCACTTTGTTACTAGCAGCCTGACACAAAAACATGTAATTTGTTCCAATTTCTTTAGTTTCATCTACAAAAACTGCCAAAGATAACAGTTTGGCACACATAAAATAGTATTTTTTTCTGCAACAACAAAGTGATTCCCAAAGAGCTGTTAGCCAAAAACCTCTCATATATTGGCACGGTGTGCAGTGTGTCCTTGTAAAAATTTGAGGAAACTGGAGAGGTGGAGGACCAAAGAAGAAGTGGGGGAGGGGCCTAAAAATCTACAGCAGATGAACAGTCATTTCACACAGCAGAGAGATTCATCTGCCCCTTCAGCTACTCTTCGCAGAAGTCTCGTCAAAAATGCTCTGAAGTGGAAGGGTGGACGTCAGGAAGTCATTCTCAATGATGGGAAACAGTGAGAAAAGGCTGAAAAGGTCGGGAGAGAGGTACAACAGTGACTGTCTACCTCCACCAACCCTGGACCTCCCCACTATTGAAGCTGTGTGGGATCATCATGACAGAGAGCAGAACAAAAGGCATCCAAAGAGCTTTAAATGTCCCTCAAGAAGCCCGGAGAACTGTTCCTGAAGACTACTTAAAGACATTTGAAGAAAACTTGCCTAAAAGAGTTGCACATTTTCCATTAAACCTATATTTCCCATTTTCCCAGCAACATATAAAGACACGAGGGATGGCTAAAGATTTTTGCAAAGTACTGCTTGTGATTTCCTTTTATTAATTTCAGTACATCTGGCTGCCTCACAGCGTGGAAAACAAACCAGAAAAGCCAACATCTGCTTTCGAATACCTCAATAGTGACACAGAATTTCTTAGAATGAAGGAAAGGGTGGAGATTCTTTTGTAAACATGTCCCACAAACATTCAGCTGCAGCACAATAACAACTACTATGTGGTAGCTATTAGTGTTGCATGGCGTGCACTCAAATCTTTAGTGTAGGTAAGAGAGAGGCAAACCCAGTTGCCACAACATACCCGGGCACACTCAAGTGGAAACTGCAGTGAGTATGCCATACACTTACAAACAACCCCAGTGTCTTTGGCCATTCAGCTTTTTTTTTTTGTGAACTCCCTCAAGATCTCAAGATTCTGTGTTTAAGGATGACTCACCGTGACCTGTGAGTTGGGAAGCAGTAGCTCCATTGAAAATAAGAAGAGCGTGAGTCAGCAGATCAGGAATAACACATTACAACAGACGTTGCATAAGTATTTATAGCTTTAAATAACACTTAAACCTTGAAGGGGTCGTGATACCAAAAGTGCCAAGACAGGAAAAAAAGCCTTACATGGCACTGCTTACTTTTAACAACTTATACAAATGTAAAAGCCTAAACGCAAAACAATAAAAAAAAAAAGACAACAGCAGACGTAATATTTAATATGCAACGCTGCAACAAATCCTTGCTTGAAAACATAGCCGTGCTAAAGCATTCTGAGTTAGAGTGCAGCAATCGACTGGCTTAAAAGGTTATGCGAATCAATACAAAGTTGTTTTGGGCACCAGCGCTATTATATTAATGTCATCCTGAGAAATAGGCACTAGCTTAGGTGGCTTGTCTGCCAGCCTGTTTTCCTTTTTAACTCTGGTCAAGGGTTCCTTGTAGCAATAAGAGGATTCCTACTGACAGCTGTTTTAAATGGCAGGTAATGACTGTGTTTTAAATGGGAAAATCACCTATTTTAACTAGCAAACTGAGAGCGTATCAGCCGTATTGAGTTTAGTCCAAAAAGTCTGCCTTTTTCAATTCCACGCTCGCGCCAAGCGTCGTTGTGAGCGGAACACGTGGAGCAGGCAACCTATGGAACTGAATAAACTGAATTAATAATGTTCGGAGTCCTCATGAGAGCTCCCCTGTGACTAGTGAGGTAGCTAGTTGTGCAGTCAAGGATGACACAGAGGTTGAAATGGTCACACATTTACTCAGCTCTCTCCCTATCCCTCTGGCTCATGTTCTTGCCAAGGTCAGATCCTGCATTGCATAATAATAATATAAAAAAAGGAGTCTCTCTCTCCCTCCCTCTCTAACACACACACACACACACACACACACACACGTATGCAAACATGCAAACTATGCAACAATGAGGGGAAGAAGAAGCCAACTAAAAATAGTGCTATCACTGCAGCCATCACCCCAAGCATTGCACCACCACTCTTCACTTCACATCTCATAACTTAAGAGTCCTGCTTTGAATATAACCAAGAGTTTGCTTCCTGAACTGTATGTAATCCTCAAGTTACACATGCTTTAGTGAACATAAACAACCACAAAGGAGTGTGTCCTTTAGTATTTCAAACATGCCTTTTTTTTATTATGATGATTTCTCTTTTTTTCCTGCCACTGGCTGGAAAACAACCTATAACACCCACGTGTTAAAGCACAAAATCTCTTTGCCCAACTCTCTCTACCTTCCTTCTGCCTTTTCTCTCCTTTCTTTCCCCTTGTTCTATCATCCCCCTCTTCTCCACCTATTTCCCATGGCCTCAGGGAGCTGTTAGCTATCTGGATGCTGGCGCTCTATTGTGAGCACTCATTGATTGCCTCTCTGCTCCCCACAGCCAGTCGGACTAGTCAGCATGGGGGCCGTGCTGTCTGCCTTACTGCTCAGTCAACATACACCATGAAAAACAGAAGAGAAATGGAGAGTTCAACCGAGAAAGAGAAACACACACAAACACGCAGACAGAGCGAGGGAGAGCATTTATAAAAGCCTGTCCAAGCTTCCAGAGTCCAGCAGTCATATCATCTGTTTTCTGTCCCTCTCCTCCTCTCCCTCTCTCTGTTCCTTGTTCTTCTCACAGCCAGAGACAATCAATGGTGTACTCAACCAGACTTCTCTTGTCTTGTTTTAAAATAGTGCTCTTCTGCCTTTTCTCTGCAGGAGACGATCCATTTACTGCCCCACGTCTTCTCTACTTGTCCTGAAAATTAACCCTTGTTTCACCTCCTCTGGATCTAGTCACCCGGTCAATCAATTAAATCATTTTCACACACAAACATCTCTCTTTTGAAAACAGGATTTTGAGCATGGGTTGAACCCACGTTTAGCCACAAATTATACCAGGTTGTGGCTATTAATTGCATTTTATAGATGCGACGGTTTGTCAGGTGTTGTTGAAAATAAACTGGATGTCTGCTAAAGCTATACTGGTGACCTATCCAGGGTTCACCGCACCTTTCACCCCATGGCAGCCCCTCGCGACCCTGAACTGGATGGATGGATGGATTTGTCACTTATTGAGGGAAAAGTTCTGGTGATCATCAGGCAGACTGAATAACTGAAAGACTTAAAGTGGGCTCTGGAAAACTGTGATGAGTGTTTTGTGTTCAGATGGGATCTGCCACATTGTTTCTACATATATGGACAAAGAGGTGAAACTGCATGGGATTCTTTTCTTTCTACTCCCACTTTACGAAAGGCTAATCCAATAAATAACACTAAACAAGCATCCTGAAGAGTCAGTGCAGAATTTATGGAAGAAACAGCTTGGGATTGCTCCTAAAGTCCTGGAGTGTACTGCTACGATACTACTAGCAGCATAATTTTATGTCGCTTGTACAAAAGTAATTTGGTTACCAAAATAGCAGTGCTGCACCTCTGTAAAAACTAGGCTAGGAGCAGGGTCAGAAAACACATTACGCCTTACACCAGTGGAAAACATTGTTTTGTCTTTGTCCTGTGAAAGACGTATCAGTCATTCTGTCAGTCACTCAGTCATGGTGGCGACAGCAGGGTGGCATATAAACCACCATCACACCTCTGTGTGAATGGGAGAGCTGATGTCAGCACAACTGAAATTTTCCCTCCATCATGTAGCAACATGAAGCCCCAGCAGCATCCATCACTTCCTGCACTGCCGCTATAGAGAGAAGCCTTGTCACCAGAGGAACGGTGGCCAAAGGAAATGCACATCATTTCGTGTTTGAGCACGAGTCAGGAGCCAAGGCTCGCCTTGATGTTCACTAATGTTTAAAGGGCTAAACAGTTTTCATATGTTAATTTGATTCACTCCAACACAATGCAATATGTATTAACCTTGTCGAAGCATGCTTCACTGTGATTTCTCTTTGTTCTCCTTTGATGCATTTGCTCAGCCTTTGAAATGCTGCGTGTATGAAATTATACACAGAGCCAAGTCAAGCTGAAGTCACCCCACCTATAATCCATCCATCTTATTGGCAGCCATCTGGCCATATTATTTTGGAGAGGCTGAGGCGCATGCCTTGCCATGAAAGTGAGGACTTCTGACAACAAGACGTTCTTTGAACTGCAGAGTGCCACCGGAGAATGACCCGACCAGCTGCAAGCCCCCTGACACCCATAACAGGGCTTGTCGCCTTGAGTTGGTATTAAACAAAACCTTGATGGATGATCCAGAACGGCTAATATTATGATCAGAATGAAAACTAAATGGCAAAAGCCAACAATAGATCTGTCAGTTGCTGATCCCAAGATCTGGGGAAAGAGTAATAAAGAAACCTATATTTGTCTTCTTTTAAATTGAAGCAGGCTCAAATTGTCTGACAACAAGAAGCCCTGAGGATTTAAGGAAAAAAATCTACATATATATATTTTTTTCTTTTTCTCTCTGATGTGAATCACAGTGTTAACATCAATATTACGACTGTAACATGACAGCTGAAAAACATCCATAACAGAAGCAGTGTCAGAACAAAGACAAGGGTCATCTCAATAAACCATTTCCACAGGAAGAAAATCACATCATGAGCTCACAGCTACAGCATTGTGACATTGACGCTTCGCCCAATCTCCGTCTCAGAAACAGGCCCCCTGAAATAAAAATGAGTGACTGCCAGAGTCGGTGATGTCACTGGCCACATTTGTCCCCATCAGTGTGGATAGCTGTTTCGACCAGAGGGCTGGGGTGTCCTTGAGACACAGTGTGATACGGGTACCCACACACCCCCTCCAACCCCCTCTCTGCAGATACCCCCAGTGTCAGGAGCCCTGCAAGCCGGAAGCTAAAAGGATGCCAGTCTCTTCCTTCCTTTCAAAAAAGCAAAAGAGCCAGGGTGAGGAGCTGCTGACAGGAATTTGACCCCTGGACTTAAGACAGCATGTGAAGGGAAATCGTCAGTTAGCTTTCAGCAGTCCTGATCTTGTCAATCTTTATCACCTCTGCTGATGATCTAGCGTCTATGCTTATCATCCAGCGTCTATGCTTATCATCCACAAGAAAAATACTGTTTGCAAAGTATGCATGCAGGTCTACCTGTGCTGCTTTTATCTGCTGTGACTACCCAGGGCTCGGTTCCTTCTTTTTAATTTTCTTTGCACACACACACACACACACACACACACACACACACACACACACACACACACACACACACACACACACATCCTGTATGCAGGCACTGCATGAGGAGTGAGTGATTCTATCTGATGCACCGCGAGCTGACCGGCTCTCCCTCTGGGCAGTTCAGGCTTGCCAGAGTAGGAAGAGAGGGGACGAGCTTGCGTGCTGGCGTGCGCGTGTGTGCGTGTCGGGAGGAGAGACATTGTTCCTTGACGTCACCACTTAGCCCAGCCTGCCGCTGCTCTCAAACATGTCTTTGTTATTCCGAGGCTTCCACCAGAGGCCGGCCGTCCGCAAAACCCGGAGCCCGGCCTGCAGAACTGCTGGAGCACAGCGCCCAGCGTAAGGTTCACGCGTGGGAAGTTACCGTTGGAACGTTGTAATGCAAACAAACAGAAACTCCACCTCCTTCCTTTAGTTCTATATTTCAATGGTATTTCCTTCTCAATAAAGGGATTCTATTCTATTCTATTCTATTCTATATCATGATAATAATAAAAGTAAATTTAAGCTAGTTATTTGCTCATAATAAATAACGCTTCAATCAATACATTCTAATGCACGTGAAATTTAATTATTTGACCGAGAGAGAAAAAAACTAGTAGTTTTCTAAATGTCTGATTACTTGTTAAACCAAACCTACTCATTATTTAAATCAGAGATTCTCAACCTGTGGGGCCGGCCACACTCGTGGGTCATAAAGGCACTGCAGATAGGGCAGCGGTGAGCAAGGGAAAGATATGGAGTGAAGCTGCAGTAAAATAAATATGATTTTTATAGGTGGGGGGGGGGGTGAAAGCAAACAAACACGAGTTTACTTACAGTGTTTTATTAACTTTTATCTGAATATTTAGATTTAAAGTGTGGGGTTGTGGGCATGATCTGTTTTAGCATCAGTAGTGGGGCATGCCAGAAAAAAACCCCCAATAGTAATAATAAATAATTAACATAAACATTTTAGCAAATACAATTTATTTCAAATAATTCTTTAACTTGTAAAAGGATGATATGTTTCCTTTAATGTATGTTTCTATTATGTTTTACTAACAGTTATTAAATTCACACAATGGCTGAATTAACCAATTAACTACCGGTTGGATTACACAATGCAGCTCTGAGGCATCGCTGCTGTAATGATACAAAAGCAGACAATAGCCGGAGCTGCGGGCTGCAGTCCGCTCCGGTGTGAAACGCGCTGTTATCAGGCTGTTAGCGTGTACTTACACCTTCACACTCGGGTGTCCTTCCGCAGAAATCTAGGTCGCGTTTTCACGCCAACCGCCGAGCACGGCTCTCTCTGGTAACTGAATAGCCAGTGTAATCTGACACTTCAACTTGCCGTGCTCTACGATAGTTGATTCAGTCACTCAGTCACAGCGTCTTCGGAGCTCTCACGTCGCCTTTGTGAAGGGAAGCGAGCGAGCGAGAGGAGGATCGTAAACACGAGGTTTGGAGACACAATACGCCGCTTTGCCACTGAGGTCCGAGCTCAAAGTAAGTTTCGCGCCTGGTTATTTTTTTTTGTTACACAGCGGGGTTTGAACGTGTTTGTATGCATGTGTGTGCGGGCTGCTGGAGATGGGGTTTTGCCTCCCGCTGGACCTACCTGCTAACAATAGGGTGACCTCCTGGAAACCTTTAACAGCCGCCGGGAGACTCGTGCTGGAGGGTGCACGCTGATATTGTGGGGAGCCGTACCGGAGCTCGTTTACGCGGCGTAATATCCAGACCGTATCCCCTACCTGTGTAGTTGCGCTGGAGCGAAGCGTCCAAAGTCACTGGGTTCTGTAGGATCATTTCATGAAACGTGTGCACATTTTGTTGAAATCACTAGAAAGGAATGCGCTAGTAAGTCAGTGATTTCAGGTCTGTGTGTGTGTGGGTGAATGTCTCGTCTCGGTAGATCAGCTGATGGCTCGTTTGATGCTAAACTGAGAATGTATGTCACTTAGCTAACAGTCAGCAGTGTGCCTGGGCTTGTTGACTCCCTTCAAGGCTATTATCCACTACCTGTTGTAATGCAATTAGCAGACATGTCCATATGTTACCCTGCTCTGTTCTGTTAGACAACACGTCACACAGCTTCGGTGGTAATTGCTATCTGATAACATTAGTTGTGTTTACTGGATCTGCTCATTCAAAGATCAGTGGCTCAACGTGTGAGGTCATTTGGGACCTTCAGGGACACCTTGTGACTCTGGCTTCTAAATAGTTTACTTTGTTGCACTGTGGGTATTTCAATTAGACGATGCTCAGGTGATTTATAATACCTCTGTTACCTGCACTGGAGCCTCGCAGTGCACACACATCTGTAATGATTCAGTATTAGCCTATGCATCTGGCTTGCTTTGCATGAAACTATCCGAGTCCCTGATAGAGAACAGCGGTGCTACATTTACAAGTCCTTCTGCAGCGGAGTGTGGATGAGCGGCTTTGACTCAGCGCAGGCTTCTGCCTTAAGTCTGGTGGACCCTCCCCGTTAAATTCCTCCTGTCTGGATGTGAGGCCAGTCTGGGCAGAGCGGAGAAGAGGGGGGCTCATATGGGAGGAGGAGGAGGAGGAGGAAGAGAAGAAGAAGGAGGTGGAGACTGCTGCTCTTTCATTACTGTGCACCCTGCTACAGGACAGCTGAACTTTGAGAGAGGGTGACAAAAAGGGCCCTTTTCTTGTTAGTAAGGTTGAAGTTGAAGGGAACATGATAGCACTGTATGATCAGATTAATTGATGTTGTAGTGTGTAGTAAATAACAAGTCTCACCAAAGATATTTATTACAGTCTCCCTGACAAAGGTTGATATTACAGTATTAAAACAGTTACTGGGTTCATTACTAGGGTATTGCATTGGATTGCAGGTGTTCCTGTTATTGTGTCCACTTCCCATATGTCTCAGAAAGCGTATAAACAGATTTTGGATGGGTGCAGCCTCCAGAGTCTCCTTCCTGGGTAATTTAAATTGGTGATGTAATGAAATTGTTTCAACAGCAACACTTGTCAGCTGCACCACATTAATTAGTGCTGTTTGCCTTTTTTCCACCCTCTTCTGACAAAACAAAGGAGCATTAAGTCATCTCACCAAAGCATGAAAAGGCGGCACAGTCATTCAGAGTAGGTTACCTGATAAATTGTGAAAGAAAGAGGGCAAGAAATTAAAGCCATCTGCAACTGTTTGAAACTTGGAAGTGTGTCTCTTTGTGTGTGTGTGTGTGTGTGTGTGTTCGTGTGAGTTTTCTTTCCTTCTGTTGTCCCTCCTGGGGCCTCTCTGCAACCAGCCAGCGAGCCAGCCAGGCTGAGAGACAAGACAGAAGTGTCTGATTCACTAAACAGGCTAAAAGGCTCCAGTAGACACACTTTGAAATCAAATTTTTCTTTTTTCCAAAGTCATTTCAGATGGTGCTGGACGCAGTTGCAGGCATGCTCGCTGAGAACGGAGCGCTTGGCTGTCTGTGCAAGAATGTGAAGGCGATCTTACCAATAAATGCAGTGGGGAAAAAATAATGACATTTTCAACAGATACAAAGGCAACACATGCACTGGCGGCGCTACAAGTTGCATCGAGACAGGAAGAAAATGGAGTTTGCATCGAACAGTAGTTGATCCCGAAAAGCGGCGAGGCGGAACGTAGAGATTATTCTTTTTAAGCTGCCAATATTGGAAAAATATTGGGAAAATCTATCCTTTAAAACCAAATCTGTTTGGTATCAGTCCGTTGGGGCTTCCAATAGTTTCGACACATATTTAAACGTGAGTTTCAAATGCCTTCAGCAATTGTCTCACATGCTGATTAGTCACAGAGAAAGATTAAGGTAGTGAGTTCACGTTACTCCCTATTACTGAACCTCTGTAAAACAGTGAGGTAATGCCAATTAGAAGTACAAAGAGGGAAAACAACTAATTACTTGTGTCTCAGTAATTAGCTTTTTGTTACTCAGCAATTTACCAAGTTGCACCGTCTTCGCTGCTGTTTGCCGTGTGTCGGCGCAGCTGCAGCCAGCTAAGTGCTTAAAACCTGGCGAACGCTAATCAGTGTTTTGACAGCCTGACATTTCATCTGACTGTTCCTGTTGTTTGAGGAGTACTGTGAAATACTTGCTGCCTGTTCAACTTGACACAGATTCTTGTAGTCTGGTGTCTCACCAGCAGCCTAACCCACCCACTCGTGTCCGGAGCAGAAGTCTCTGTCGCTCTCTCTGACTCGAATGCGGTTCAAACTTGCCTTTACTTCTCATCTAAACCCAGCCTTTGTTTTCAGTGGACCTATTTTGGTCTTTTAATAAGGGAAAACTTGTGTTGCCTAACCCGTTTCAAAGACTGGCTTTGGGAATAAAGGCTTAAAGGAAGTTAAAACCTGAAATATTCGGTTCAAGCTGAGGTTGTGCCCTCTTGTCAGACATGTAACTACTTCCTAAATGTTGTTGTAATTCTACCCATAAGTCCACAGTTAAGCTCCCTTCAAGTTAAAGCCTGGTAATTGCAGTGTAACTAATTCAGAGAAAATGAAGCATACAGCAGATGTAACTCGTCCTGCTGACAGAGTGCAATGACATCAGTTTGGTGCGGAAAAGCCAAAAGTGGACCAACATGAGGCGCTGGTATACAAAAAAACAAACCCTCAATTCCACATGCCTGTCACCACTGTCCTTCAAGCTGTACACTGTGGTTCGGGTTTGTGGCTGAAGCATGGCTGATTTGAAACTCCTGAGGTGGCTGAGAAAGGCTGGAGAGCCATCGTGACTAATGCTGAGTCCTTGAGCAAGGCATTGAGTCAATGGAGAACAGCTACAGTCCTCCACAGTCGGTCGAGGACTGTAGCTGTGCCGGGATGCTCCCGGGCATGTTCTTCTTTTACAAGCTATTAAAACGTGGGGCTTTTGTGTGTCCCAAGTGGGTATGTTGGAGGTGTTTCGATAACAGAGCTTATGGACATTAGGTAAAATGTTTTTCACTTACTCTTGTGAATAAGTTCCTTTGTTTGCTCATGTTGGGCAACCTGGCCTCGGATAAGCGGAAGAAATGGATGGATGGATGGTTTTTATTTACTTTCATGTTAGATGAGAACAGAAGTAACACCATGTGTGCAGTGGGTAGGTGGAGTTTAGCTGCATTGTTTTCTCTCAAGACTAAGTCACCGCTCGCCATAGTATTAACAGATTGAGCTTAAACATGGCAAATGGTAGGGGATTGGAATGGGGCTTTGTTTAATCATGACCACTTACGCTGATCAAACAGAGGGAATTAGAAATAAAAGGCTGCCTCTAATGCAATCCTGCTTCAAAAAAAAAAAAAAAAGGTCTGTTACCTTCTCCTTTTGTTGTATATATATTT
>VOQJ01023867.1:8190-30628 GCA_015052665.1 Apistogramma diplotaenia | reverse complement strand
TAATTTCCCCCAGTGGTTTCACTCTCAGCCTTATTGTATGACAGGGCTGGCTGAGCTAGAGCACAACCCGGCTGTGTGTGTGTGTGTGTGTGTCGTTGTGGTTGCGTGCATGCATGGTTACCCATGAGTTTGCATATTTAAATCACCTGCACATTTTGTCCTTTACAGGCAAACAATTCAAAGAAAAATCACAACACAACTTGCAAACCACAGCCTCAGGAAGCCGCGGGTGAAACAGCCTGACAGGATTATTATTATTATTATTATTATTAGTGAAAGAGAGGCAATAATGTATCATCAGCATATATTTAGGACGTGTTTAACATCATGAGCGCAGTATGAGGATGATTTTGCGCGCCAAAATCAGGCGCCTTAAGTCTTTTTTTTTTATTTTTTGGCGGGGGGGAATAATCCGCAAAACCAGTGTCTGCATTTGCATTTTGAATCTGGATTGTTGATATAGATAGAGAGACGGCGGCGCGCTTAAATAGGGAGAAGGAGAGCGAGCAGGAGAGAGGTAGGGTGTGTACGAGAGAGACAGAGGGAGAGGGGGAGAGAGAGAGCGCGCGCATCAAGTCACCAGAATAGGCTCCATCATCACATACTGTAAGGTACAAGTGCAAGTAGCCTACAAGGAGACTATATTCCTCTAAAATAATGGACGGGACAAAGCCAGCCATGGAGTCCAACGCAGAGGAGACTCAGGACGAGGGGCAGGAGAGCAAAGGTACGCTCCATCAGCCGCTGACATTTGCGCGTTTTTGTGCATTTTCTTTGGAGACATTTGCGTCTGCGCCAGCCCTGGCGGGTTTAACCTACTTGCAATGGCTTCTCGCTTGCGCGCGACACAATAGCAGCGCTTTTTGTTCTCCGGCCTCACACCTATTTGAGGGCGGTTTGATGGCGGGGGGGATTTTAGTCTTTCTCCGCGGCAGGTGACGGAGATTATTTGCACAGTTTCGAGCGCAATTTAACGTCTGCTGTGTTATTTTGTGATTTCAAAGGGGTTTGGAGGCGGATGGTGGGAGAACAGGAGGGGTGGGGGGGGCGTATTGGTGCGCTGAGGAGGGTGCTTATTCTGGTTTTATGGAGCATGTATTAATGCCAATTTGCTTTTGCATTGCCGCACCATCATGAGCTTATTCCTGCCTAATGAGCGGCTGATAAAGGGGCAGCGCGCCGCGCTCCGTGCACAGCTGCATTGTTTTCCGCCAGGTGGATCCTCCCGCCGCAGCCGCTTCGATTATTATCGGCGATGTCCACGCACAGAGGGTTTATGGACTGATCTGTCAGGAGCGCGATTAGTCGAATGCGCTGCAATGTGGAAATAATTTGATTTGTTTTATCCTCTCTCTCAGTCGAGCTGGAGGCTAAAAACAATCAGCGGTGCTGTTGACGCAAAAAGATGGTTGTGTCCACTTAGAACCCCACCGCACCAATAAGGGAGCATCCGTATGGTGCATACATGCAATAATGGACTCATACGCCATGCTCTTTTTTTTATATAATACAGTGAAAACGCAACATACTCTTCCCGTGTCCCAGTACATGCCAGCTGTGCATTGTTGCAAGGAATTCAATTACAGACACAAATGTGCGAAAAACCCTTTCAGCTGACAAGCGCGCATTTAGATTTCTTCCCCCCAAATAATACTCAAACTGTTGCACATACCGACTCTGTGGGCCGTGTGGGCGTGTCTTGGTGCGTCGGAGGACTCGACGTCCATACAGAGTGGATGTGACTGATTTGTTTTCGTTGTGGCTTGGTAGTAAAATCACATCCTGCATTTTGGGGCGCAGCAGTGCTGTTGGTAACGCTGAAAACAGGCTGCCTTGATTATAGACTGACTTAAATGTGAGTTTACAGTGTGACGCGTAAATCGTAGTTTAGTCGGTGATGAGTGTTTTAAAGATAAACACGCTTTTTTGAGTGTGTGTGTGTGTTGTTTACACCTGGGGGGTAGTGTTTCAGCTGATCAGGCGTCCTGCCCGTAGCCCTGCTGGCTATTGGAGAGGAGGATAGGTGACACCAAGTCAGAGTGCATTTGCCTGGAGGGCGTTACACACACTCACCTCACAGCATCTGCTGTGACGCTTCTTCTTCTGCAGATTTCTTTCACATTTGCATGCGCAGGTGTGCTAAAATGAAGTGTTTCTGTCTGCAGCGTAAATATGTTGCTGCAGCCTGTATACAATGGGCTAAAATGATTATGTTGGGAGCAGTTATTCACATTTGCACCCTTAGTGTTAGGTTATGTGACAACTTTGGAAGGAAATAAGTTATTTCTAGTTCAATATTTTAAAGGGAAATGCTCGTCAGTAAGTTTTTATTGATGCACTGGAACTCTGGGTTTTATTCCTCGACCCCGTCCCGGTGATACTGCTGGGTCACAATTTGCCTGTGACGTAAAGTTCAAAAGAGTGGGGGTATCCCTCAACAGCAATGTTTCAAAAAGATATTACATCATCTTCTCCTGAGACACCCTGCTACGCACACGCCTGTGTCCAATGAGAGCCTTTCATGCGACTTCAGCTGAGAGAGTGGGCGAGCCTGTTTAAAGGCCTCTAAAGATAGAGAGAGACATATTTATAGTTATCGATTA
Organism: Apistogramma diplotaenia; assembly: GCA_015052665.1. NCBI lineage: Eukaryota > Metazoa > Chordata > Actinopteri > Cichliformes > Cichlidae > Apistogramma > Apistogramma diplotaenia. The sequence goes on along the minus strand of VOQJ01023867.1, from coordinate 28,025 downwards.
AGCCTCTGAACTTCTTTAAGACCATTTCCAGTGGAAGTAGTGAAATTATATTCTCCTGCTTTCACCCGAGTTCAGCAGCCTCGGCTGTTGTGCTCCAGGTGTGGTGTTGCGCAACCGAATCCACCTACACCAGCGGCCCAAAATAGAAACGGATTGGAGGATGGCCTATTTGTTGGTGTAATCATTTGTGTGTGCCTTTGACATCTGGAATGTGACCATAAGCTTGTAGCATCCGTTAAGAAGCTGAAGATTTAAAGTTGGGGAAGGAAGGCGAGCGTTGTGGCGTAAGGAGCTTGTGTCGGTGTGTGCCAGTGCTTCTGAATCAGGAAGCACATGTATGAAGTTTTGGAGCAAACACTTAAACAATCCCAGATGCTTGGTGTCACAGTCAGAGGCTCGAGGCGGGATTCGTGCTTAAATTGTTCAGCACGATTCCCTGTTTCTGCTGAGGATTATTCATGTTTCTTTTTAAATGGTAATCAGTGAGCTAGTGGTTGCATTTTTATTGTGAAGGTTTGATGTAACTGCTAATGCCAGCTGATTGTAGATGTATCCATTTTGGTGTTATATGTAACAGGAGATTGTAGCAAGAGCAGCAAAAACTAGAGTTTCTCCTCTTTGGAGAGCCTTAAACCTTTATTTTGTAGCATCAATTGACAGTCATCAAACTCAACATGCATGCTGAGTGCAACCTTATAGATCCCTATTGTGTTGCATGTTAAAGTAGAAACAAGTGAGGATTACCATATAATCCTCTGACCTCATCCATTGTGGAAGACAATGTTTATACTCCAGATAAAGAAACTTATGCGAGGAAATACATTACAAAAGCAAACTGTGTGACAGGAGTGGAGTGGAGGCGACCTCAGAAAAGTCAAACCAAGTGTTATATACCTGCATTTTTTCTAATAGCCAGCAGGTGGCGACTCCTGTGGTTGCAATCAGAATTCCGGTATTTAGGAAAACTGTCTTTGGCTACCTTGATCTATAACCTCAGTAAACACGTTCCAGATGGATTGATGGGCTCAAGCATTAATTTAAAGTTTCATTGAATACTGAATAATTTACTACACAGGGTACCCATTTCTGTCCAAAGGGACAGCAAAGCAGGATATGTTTTAGGGTGGTCCTAGTTTCTGACTGATACGTTGCTATGGAGCTACAGAGCGATGAGTGTCTCAGTCAGACCAACCCATTTCGCACCCGCTCCGAAACCTTGCAAACCAAAGTCCATCCTTTATATACAGTCAGCAGGTCTTCAGGATCATATTTAGCCATAAAGACAGCAGCACAAAGTGAAAACATCACAATCCAGGTTGCTGCTGCTAGTAAAACTCTAAAGCACTCAGCACTTGTACAGGAAACAGCGATGCTGCTAGCTGTCCTGGTCTATCTAGATCTGTTAATTTGTGGAATATTATAAAGATAAATGAACTGAGCAACAAGTACGACAGTATACCACATACTTTGGGCTATTTACCTTCACATTACTCCTTACCATTAGCTACATGTTCCCCTAGCTGTGGCTCCATTAGCCAGTCGTGGTAAACAGAGTGTATGTTCTTAATTGAAGCTTCATTGTGTCTCTCTGTGGGGTCTCTGTACGACATTTAGCTGAGAGTAATTACAAACTGGAAAATGAACACAGAACTCAGGCGTGGTTTATAATCCAGGGGAGGGGCGGGTTAGGGTGCTTTGGCGTGTTTGGATTGATCCTTTTGCTTGATTGCTTCCTATAATCTCTAATCTGTGTGTGTGCTGGTGAGTAGAGGTGCTCTGAGCTCGGATAACAAGACATCAGCTCTGCTCTCTGAGGTGCAATTATATCAGATTTCATTAGGCTGAGACGGTTTGATTAGTGAACACAAGCATCTCATATGATGCTTTACATCTTTTTTTTTCTTTTTTTCTTTCCTTTTACACTTTTAATGCGACTCCCCGAAGCGGCTTTGAGCTTCAAAGTGGCCCTGAGTGCATTTCAACTTACTGCGTCTGTCCTTCCCTTTGTTGTATATGATTGGCCTGTTCACGCACACGCCGTCCTTCCTCCCCTGCCTGCGTACGTGCGTGCCGGCTCTTACATAACGCAGTGCCGGCTTGCCGTCCTTGGTTATGATGTTCAGATCAGAACCCTAAGAGATTACATCATCGTCTGGAAGGATACAGGTTTGTCGAATTTTCTGCATGGAAGGGCAGAGCTGCTGCAGCTTCTGGAGCACAAAGAGACTTCCTCTTAATCAGGCTGCTTATTTTTTCACATGAGAAAATCTGCAATGTCTTACCTGCATGTGTATTTTTAAAAAAAATCCAGAGTCTTGTTGTTGATGTTTTATCCATCCAAGCACGCGTTGCCTCCTGTGATTGATTTAAATGGATAATTCCCTCACTCTTATTTTGAAAGTTTAGTTGCTGTCCATGGCCCTTCCTGTCACTTGTCTAACAAAGAGTCTCATCCCATGGTCAAGCAGACTCCAGTTCCACCATGGTTCTGGGATCTAACCAGACCCTGCAGCAGGTAGTGAGCTGCTCTGCTGCACCGAGGCTTCAGCTGACGTGGTTCCTAAGATGGTGGAGTTGGCATTCAATCAGAGACTTGGTAGCTATGCAGGTTTAAGAAAAAGCAGTCAGTGTCTAATGGAAACTACACACTGGACTTTGAGTTAAAGTATAACCTGTGATGAGAGGTCAGACATTGGCGTGGCTGCGGCTCAGGTTATAAGGTGGGTTGTCAGGTTGCTCAGGCCAGAGTGTGTGCAAATGTGAAAAAAAGAACGTTTTAAATCTTTTGAGATTAAAAAATAAAGTGCTATATAGGTTTTAAATGGTCACAAAGCATTTTTAGATATTTTCATAAACAAAAATACCAAAAAAAAATTCTCAAAATGAGAATATGTGCGAGTTTTCATTTATCTAATTCTCATTTTGGGGTCTGGGAATATGTGCTGCCCATTTCCTATATTGGGAAAAAAAAGCTTCAGTTTCATTCAGTAAGTGACAGCAAGGTTACCCAAAGAGGAAAATAACCACTGTGGGGTGTGATCGCTTTCTGGCCTCATATGCATAGATGTTTTGGGGGAGGAAGACAGGGGTCATTGGAGAAAAAAGCCTCAGTGCCACAGTCCAGCTGAGCCCAGGCTGACGCCTTGAATCTAAAGGCCAGCCTCTGTTTGATGATCATCAGTCGGGTGAGGTGACAGGAGAGGAGCCGGGCTGCTCTCCCTGCTGACATTTGTTTTGTGTTTCCCCTGAATATTGGACGGTTTCCCTCCCCGGCTTATTTTACCGCAGCTCAATCACGCCATTGTTTCATTTTACAGTTTAAAAAAATAAAGTCCTGCATTTGTCATTCATGCTGTCAAAAACGTAGGCATCAGTCTAATCTTTTCTCACTTCCCAGTTTTTATTTATTCGTACATATATCTGCAGAGAATTTATGTCCACTGGAGATTTTAGCTCCTTTTTTGAAAGAACATGTTGCCTGTGTTCAGACTTTCTCTGTCCTGTAATCCACTTTACAGACCAAATCAAAGCTCTGCTGCCACACACACACACACACACACACACACACACACATGCACACATAAATCTTAAGAAGCTTCCTCTCCACACTTGTGAAGGAGTGTGATTTACCAGAAAGCCCCTCATTATTCAGCTCATATTTTTGTCTTTAGGGCAGGAAACTGGTACATTCATCAATCAGCCTACATGCATTTATCTTCAGCAGCTTTGTGCAAAATCCAAATACTTTCCTCTTTTGCAAACTAGAAAATAGATGGAGTTCAGGCCAGTATTCATAAAAGATGTAAGATAAATTACAAATAACCTCCCCTTACAACGGCTTGTACTCCGCTCACTTGCCTCTTTTTCATGGCAGAAAATGCTCCCACACACCAGATTACCGCTCCTTAAAAGTATAAAGCATACTCCAACTACTGTCGTTATGTCTTCATATACTGAGTTGCTCATTTTTTCACTGACAAAAATATTTAAACAAGTACAAGTTATAATAATTATGACTCATTTATTCATACAGAATAAATCAGCTTGGACTGATAGGAACACCTATGACACCTTAACTTCTGTTGGCTTGAACCTGCTTTCTTTCTCATAGCCAGCAGGGGGCGACTCCTCTGTTTGCAAAAGGAAGTCTGAGTATACAGAAATGCATTGGAAAATCACCATTTTTCTCACTTGCTTTATTGTCTTAGCTAATAATTTCCTTGTGGGTTTATGGCCTCAATCGCTGGTTTAGAATCTTATTTAAGTGCCACATGATTTTATTTTGTAAACTACAGTTCCATTTAGATTCAGACAGTATAGCTGGGTGTTATTTAGGATCAGGCTGCCTTGGGATTCTCTATCACAGGAGTGTCCTGTGTGCTCAGTTTCTCTGTCAGATCCATCCCTCGCTCATGATGACTCCTTTCAAAAAGACAAGATGGCCAAAATGCTAAATTTGAGTCTTCACAGCGGGAGTCCACACATAAATGGGTGATGTTACAAGCATCTTTTATATAGTCCACGATTTTGCTGTACTTTCAGTTTCACTTTGCAAGCAAAGAATTCAAGGAGAAGGTTGCTCCGGCATCCTCAATGTTCACGCTCATCAATTTGTCTCTAAGTGCCACATTCTGCTTTTTTTTTTATTGCAACTCTCTTGTCCTTCTTCCATCGCCTCTCTCCTCCTCTTTGTCCTGTGTTTTTCCTCTCTCTCTCTCTCATTCCCACATATACACTAATGCACACACCCTTTGCCTATCCTCCTCCCGCCCCGGAGGTGTGTGAGGTTGTGGGAGCATGTGAAAGCCGTCACACAGAGAGAGGCTCATGTGTTCCTCATTTGAAGCCATTTGCCCAAAGCATGCTGTCAGCCTCCATCTGGATATGTGTGTGTGTCAGTGTGTGTGTGCTTGTATTTGTTTACGTGTCAATGACCAGGAGTGGTTGAGGGGAATGTCTGTGTCAGTGCTTCGCTTGCACTAAAGGAAAAGCTCTATTTTTGTACACACACGTGTGGGTGAGACCGTGTAGTACAGCATTGTGCTCAGTCCCCGCACTCTGGTCACATTTTTATTTGACTGTGATTTCTGCGTGCACGCACAAAACGAGCACTGTGTAGAATCAGAGTGCCTCGCTATTTATTGTCGGCGTAAAAGCTCGCTGCACAGAAGGAGGCTCCCTTAAAATAGCTTTTTTGTTTCTTACCTTAAAAGGAATCACAAGGGAGATGAGTTTTAGAAAGAAGCGTTGTATATTTAAAACATGGCACATCATATATATAGTATATATAAATATATACTTTATATTGTACTTTGTTTCCAGAGTGGGTTTTTCCACTCTCAATAAAAACAAACATTAAAGCATCATCATGCAAAGTTGCCCAAACTGACAAAGACTAAAAACTGAGGACGTTTTATCATTTCATGCAGCCAGTCACATAGCAGCAACTCAATGTGTTTAGACACAGTCAAGACCATGAAGTTCAAACTGAGCATCAGAAGGAGGAAGAAAGGGGATTTAAGTGGCTCTGAATGTGCCGTGGGTGGGTGTTAGTGCCAGACCGGCTGCTCTGAGTATTTCAGAAACTGCTGATCTGCTGGGATTTTCCCACACTGGGGTTCACAGCGAATGGACTGAAAAAGAGAAAATATACAGTGAGGGTGAAAATGCCTTGATGATGCCAGAGGTCAGAGCTGGATGTCCAGACTGCTTTGAGCTGACATGAAGGCAACAGCAGCTCAAGTAACCACTCGTTGCAACCAAAGTGTGCAGAAGAGCACCTCTGAACGCACAACGCATTGAGCTACAGCAGCAGAAGAACACACCGGGTGCCACTTTTGTCAGCTAAGAGGTTTCTTCCTGTTAAAAGGGAGTTTTTCCTTTCCACTGTCGCCAAGCGCTTCCTCATAGGGGGTCGTTTTGATTGTTGGGTTTACTCTGTAATTATTGTAGGGACTTTACCTTACAATAAAAAGCACCTTGAGGCGACTGTTTGTTGTGATTTGCTGCTGTATAAATGAAATTGAATTGAACAGGATGACATAATGTCAGCACATGAGCTCAGTAATTTTAGCAACACTGTTATATCTAAAGTTTGGTCACATTAGCTACTTTTCTACTGCAGAATAAAACTGAGTTATTTATTGCTTTTAATTATTACATCTAACTTTGAGTAGGACAAATGTGTTTATCTGGATCAAAAGGTTTCCAGTTTTAGCCACTAATCAAGCAAATAGCTGCTTGGTTTTAGGTTCTACATGTTCTTCTCCGTTTCTTTTGGGAAACTGCTAATGAACTCTGTCATGACCTACAGACAAAATAATTGAGGACTAAACTAAAAATGAAATTGCACCCAAATTGTTAAGAAGCAACAGATTTCTAGAATTTGGAAACAAAGACCCGAGCTAACGCAAAAAATGTTTGAACCCCAGACTGCAGTGAGTATATGAATAGCAGCAAGTGGCAGGTTGGCACAGCATGTCTTGTTCCTGAGTGATGCCAACCTCCTCTGGCCCCTCTCCATCACCCACTGATGCCCAATCTGCTTCTCTCATCCGTAGCCCATAAAATGCCTGACGCCGATTAGCACTTGTCATCATCAGCCACAGCTGACATCGATAAGTGACTCGCCTGAGCTATGTGGAGGTCGCACTGTGTCTCGGTTTCAGACGAGGATCTGTCTTAGTCCTGCTTTTTATATACAATTCATCTTATAGCAGTTCATTATGTGATTCTTGTATATTTAAGCGTCTTTTACATACAAGAGATGCAACTAAGTGAAGCCAGCTGCTCCAGAACATGCCTTTGTGTTATAGTAAATGAGACTTGCAGCTCATATTTGAAAGTTCGGTGCCTTTGTGCCGCATACACACACATACACACACACACACTTAGCGCGCAGCGAGTCCCCGAGGCTGCTGAAAAGTGAATCTTCATAATCACATGGGGGCGAGGTGGGAGGGAGGGTTGGAGGAGAGGCGAAGGGGCCGGGGGAGGGCCACTGACTTCTTTGACATCTCAAGGAAAGTGACATTAGCCAAGTTGGTTGCGTAAGCGCTGAGCCATTCAGTCCGACGGCGTGGCACTTCTGGCCAGGGGGGCCATTTTACATTTTGGTGGAACAAGACTCAAAGTAACCGCGTCGACTGCGCTCCACTGAGCCAGCAGACGGTGGCTCAGGACAGGTGATCCTGCCTCTGAATGGGAGACGATAAGAGGAGACGGGGAGCAGTTACAAAATAGTTTTCACACTGGCTATGAGGTCAGTGGACTATCTGCCATCAGGCTTTAAATCGTCACTGCACCCCTAAGGCAGGTGCTTTTAAATGAACTCCTCTAGTGCTCTGCTGTTAATTGCACTCGCCTCATTATGCCAAAGAGCCCTGAAGGAATACAGCTTTTTCTTTCATCATGTTGCGCGGTGAAACAGTCCAAATGACAGTGACGTGACCGCCTGAGGATAAATCAGGGGTCCCTAAACCTCATTTTCATTCCTGGCCCGTCCTTTTGGAAGTGTCGGTGTCAGCCTTGGTGGTTTGGATGCAAACTGGCAACAAGCTGATTCTGACAGTCTGTGTGTTTTGCTCTGCATCTGCGTGTGTGTTTCTGTACGAGAGCATCCGCTCTCATGTGTGCCCCATCTGTGTTGGCAGTTCTGTAGAATTTATTTTAACATGGGTAAGTGTGTTTGTTGTGCGTCTTGGGACTTGCATCGCTCTCCCAGCTGGCAGCGTTTAGCTCAGATTGACCGCTGAAAAAGAGAGAGATTTGTAAGAGGAATGAACACGCCACAGATCAGCGGGATAAAAGTATTGATCACACAGCGGAGTGCCGAGAACAGGATTTGAGCGCCGCGCGTACCATCAAGCTCAGTTACGCCAGGACAGATGCTGACCCCGTGGCCTTCATAAGCCAAGGGTTTCTCACAAACAGAAGATTTGGGTCAGTTATGTACCGTGGGAAAAAAAAAAAAAACAGCACGTCCTTTGAATCAGCTGAAAGTGCTGAGAACATTTGCCTTGGTGCAGTTTTTCTCAGTTGCTTTGATACATTTCTGTGATCAGAAGTGAAAGTTTCAAAAACTCAACATCGGGAAAGATATCGTTCCTTCGAACGATATGCTTCCTCATGCTTGTGAGCAGGCCACCATTTCCAGATTTTTAATTTCATGTTATCCTCCACTGAATAGTCTTGGACCCCAAAACATCTAGGCATTCGTCCACTGGATAAGTCCATGCACAATGGTTAAGCCAGTTGCTATAATCCGTCATGCATATTTTCTCTATGTTTCTATCAGACTTTTTTTTTTGTAGGCATGTCCCGATGGGACACCAAAAAGACAAAAATTAAGGAAAAAAAGATCTTTTCCTCTCCTGTATTGCAATGACATCGTCTCCCACCAAATTAAAGCGCAGGCAGTAACGGCGTAAATCGTAATTCTATCCAATCTCTTGAAGTCACTCTGCCGCACTTTAACGTGAGACTTGTTACTGTTGTAATTAAAGAAAACCTCGTCAAAAGTTTACTCCAGAAAACCTACACATGCACCTTCTTCCACTTATCCAGTTCAGGTTCGCAGAGGAGCGGGAGTCTATCCCAGCTGGGGTGAGAGGCGGGTTGCCAGTCTGTCCCAGGACTGACAACCATTCATCGTCAGCTAATTTAGAATCACCATTTAACCGAGCTCACACGTCTTTTTAGACTGTGGGAGGACTCCGGAGAGCAAACCTTCACACTGAAACCCGACACTGTTGTGTTGATTTTTCGATTGTTTGTCAAAATTTGACATTCTGACATGTTCCCTGTAACAGATGTGTTAAACATTTTGAGCAGGTTTCGGGCTGCTGCAGGTAATCCACTGTGTGCTGCCGTTTTTTTGTTTTCTTGCTGCTCTAAAAAATGCATTTTTTTTCTAACTGCTTTGCAAATGTGCCAAAGGGACCGAAACAAAATGAAGAGAAAATTGAAAGAAGATGTCGTGCCTCCGAATGCTGATCGTCGTCTGCGCGAGACAAATAATGCACATGCAACAAGTGTGCATGTGCTGATAAACTGTGAGATAATACTTTTTTGTTACAGAGATGAGGGAATGCAAATCCTCCTTTTTATAGTAAATTAGCCAACTTAGATTAATTGCAGTGAGTAATTTCTTTGGCTTCTATTTGCAGCTACACCACAGCATATTGATGATCTTCCAGTTCAGATTCATGGAAGCTTTATTGTGTACACTGGCTGAAAAACAGCAAAAAATATATACTTTAAATTCTACTTTTAGTACTTTTACATGCACATCCACTGCAATTGACTTCTGACAAAATGCACATGACCTACACCCAGTACTACGCTTCAGTGTGTCAAAGATAGTCACTGAAAGAACTGCGATTGCTGCTGCTGTATAGACAAGGCCTTTGTAGATGCTTACTGTATCTGGGCTCTAGGAATTTCTCACGGTCATTTTTCTAAGATTTTATAGGCAAAATGATTCAAATGTTTACCCAGAACATTACTGGCACATCACAATAGCTGCAACCAATCAGCATTTGCAACTTTGTGCCAACGTGGATAATCTGGCCTAGCTCTTGGCTTCCTTACAACCCGGCTGATTATCCAACTGTTCGTGTTTCTTTCTTGTTGCGGTGATGTAGCTGTGTTCCCAGATTTAGGGAATAATGTTGGTGGTAAAAATGGTTAAAGATAATAGAGAAGAAAAGCAACTTGAACAGCCTTGTTTTTGGCTCTGTAACGCTGTGGTTTTGATGCTCTTGTTTGCCTTTTTGAAGAAGCTCGGAGGAACATTTTATCCCTTTCCACAAAGTGGAACGACGGAAATCTCCCAAGCTGCACTTACAAGTTTGTGTGTCGCTGTGGCTGGACTCTGCTGCCATTGAGCAGATGGGGCTCCTTTTTTATTTCCACCAGAGGAGACGCACCCCTTCCCTTCCCTCCATCTCTTTTTCCTTTACTTTCCCACACCTTTCCCCGCTCTCCCTCTGTCCCTGTCTCTCTTTTGTGGGAATCTACCCATAATGCACTGTGAGGAAATTGCCCCATAATGAATACAACACTTCTAAATTTGAATGCAGCCGCAGGCAGGGGCCATATCGGCCACTGAAATATTCACAAAGCTTTAATAACGCTGTTATTCCTGGCAGATGCACTGTGCGCACTAACAGTTGGCGATAATCATGCTGTGCCACTGGGTTGTACAGTTTATGGCAAATCATTAACTATCAGGACAGTGGGATGTAATCGCTCTCGCTTCTACTCTAAGTTTATATTTAAATCTGATTTATAGGCACGCCGGCAAGGAAATCGATGTAGACAGAGAAATATAGGGCATTAATTTAGGCAATATTCAAGATGAGCAGCTGCTGCAACTGAATGAGAAAGCAGTGATATAGTTACCTCAGATATTTTGCCCTTCATATCTGCTTAGATGTGTGTTATTAAAATAAAATGCTGCAAATTCAAACCTTTTGCCAATGAAGTTTATAATGCGGTGTGTATTTGAGGGATTACTGCATGGCGAACACTCCTCATTTCGTGTCGTGGGTGTCAGGTGATTGACAGGAAGCGGAGCGTAATCACAAAAGATGTCAGCAATCTGTGACAGCTTCTGTCTTCAACCACGTCTACTGTGTGCCAGGCCTCATTTATCCAGTCAAAGAGCCTCAAAGGCTCTCTTGTCCAATAAGATTTGGGTTTGAAAATGATGGGGGGAAAAAAATAAGGTTTTGTAAATGGGGTTTTAAAAAATGCTTTTCAGATTTGTTCTGTTCAGAAAATCAGAGATAAGGATGAAGAAACCCCACTGTTGGGTTATGCTTAATGGGTTAAATCGGTGATCCCCTGACAATCTCTGATCACATGGGAAAAATGTGTATTCCTGGTGTATTCCTAGTTTTTGCTGGATATTGTTAAGTGAAATTGGTCTCAAACAGGTCTCTTTGTGATTGCTTGGTCAGTAGCAGATTGCTGTGGTCAGCTAGTTTGCATGGAAGACACCAACTTGTCTGCAAGCACTCGCCAACTACTAGTACAACTTGAAAAACGCTCACCTTTAAAGTGAAATAGGCCCAGCTTTAACTTTGATGTTGAATCTTTCTGGTTTCCACGGTGGATGCAGACAAGTCCCCATCTTTATCGCAAACTCTAAGCAACCTATGACCCAGTTTTGAGAGTATGCTACATTTATGTTTGCACTGCTTTATCTTGATGTCAAACAGCCATTTGTGGTGGGTAACAGAAGTTTTTAAATCGCTGGTTTCAAAGCCGCCGGACTCTTTTCATAATAGCAGCAATTTTACCTCACAGACACAGGAGTATCTGATTTAATGATGTGCTGCCTCATGTTAAATGGTTAGCATGGACCCAAACTACTACTCTTAAAGCACTCGTGTCACACTATAACACAAACAGAATGAGGCAGCAACTGATAGTTAACTTCCACATTTTTTTCAGTCTTAATGGCTTAGAGTATAATGGCCTCGGTTTCCCTTCATAAGGCTCTGCAAAGTGGTGAAAATAGTCAAACTCTTAAATGTGTTTTAAGGTTCCGCATCTACAGCTGTAGCTTCTGCTTTTCTAAACTGGGGGGCTTGCCGATTCATCGCTCAGCCTACAAGAATAGCAAGAAACTTCACTGTCAACGGTCTGCATGACTTTGTGTTGCATGTACTAAAAGTATACTATTCTTCTTTGTCCAGTATTGCAATTTCTGTTAGACACAGTTTCCAAAACATGACTACTGAATAAAACAGTTATTGCCTCTCTTCCATTTCCCCTGTCTTATCTCGTCAGCTGCTTTTGCGCCCTGCAGCTTGCTGTTATTTTTGTTTTGACTTCCATTAAGCGCCAATCTTTGGGTTTTCAGTCAGGCAACATCGCTCTGTGTGTACGTGTGAGGAGAGCGGAGCGGCTGCCGAGGACTACGCTGCCGCTGAACTGGGTCGTGGGTAACACGTTGCTATGGCAACTGCCATTTGCTGGCCCCGGGGCCAAGAACTGCTTTTCACTTACTCTTTCTCATTCTTCTCTCTGCTCTTCCTCACTTGCTTTGCCTCTTTCTCCACCTTCTCCCCTCTTTTCTTACTCATCCCTTTGCTCCTCTGCTTGCTTCTATTGACCCTGTCCTCCTCAATCACCCTTTGCTTTTCCTTTCCCTCTCTGGGACTCCTGACTTATGCTGACATTTTTCTTTTATTCCATACCTCTGTCTTTAACCTTAGCTCTGTGGCGAGAACAAAAAGAGCAGGCGCCTGTCATCATCATTTCCTTTAACTCTAACCAGCAGCAGCAAATTGAGCAGGGGTACATTTCCCAGTTTTCTCCTGCAGGCCGCAGCAGTTCACTTGGAAGGAGAGCGAGCTTTAACAGTCGGGGATGTTAATCCTTAATTGCAGCTTTTGACTGTAAAATTATTTGCTGCTGTGTTGTTTGACAATATTAACAGAAAATCCAGAGTCTTTTGTTCTTACTTAATGACAAGGCGCCGTCGCAGACAGCCCGTGAAAAGTCCCCACAAACTGATACATTGTTCTTGGTGTGAAACCGTTGAGATGATATACGATGCGGCATCGTAACAGGAGCATAACATATTGTCTCGGCGATTAACTCCAGCTGGCTCACTGTAAGTACTGCATGAGCATGCAGTCATATTTCAATTGAAGAGCAGAGAAGACGACAAGCCGGGCGAAGGCAGAGATAGATGCAGCGAGCTGTAAAACGAGAGAGAGATGGGCCAGCCTCAGTGTTTCACCTAAATTCTACTCTAATGAATAGCCCATTGATTTCCATTAGAGCTGGCTGGAGCTGACCACTCTGACCTGTCTGTTTCCCATTAGCGCACTTTTAAACTGAGGCTGACAAACAGTCATAGCCGGAGGCGGACCTGAGGAGGTGGTCTGCTCGGTGTTTAAAGGAAACCTATGAATTCATCCATGAAGCTGTATGGAGCCAAGGAAAATACAGAGTTAACTGCAGAGTATAAGCCTTAAAATCCAATCATGCAGTCACTGAATTTGCCTTAAATGAACAAAGTCAACTCGGTCAAAGCTGTGAATAGACGTAAACGATAACATCTCGCAGAAGTTCTTGATTTGCATTTGAAAAAGCAGGATTATCACGTCTCTTTTGGTTTAATTATCTTCTCTCAATAAAAAAAGGACCGGAAGACTTACAGACTGAATTACCTGTTGACACAGACATTTAATAGCAGGATGGAGTGTCAGTGCAGAGCAGCTTTTAAACCTCCTGGTTGTCATTGTATCGACCATTGAGTTCATTGCAGGCCCCCTGAGGCCTGGCCTGCTTCTGGCTCAGGATTTTAGAGCCATCCAGCCTTATCAGCTGCACTTCTCTATCAGCCCGTTTCCTTCATTAACATTAATAGGATTTGGATCTATTACGCAACGAGCCTCCGCTGCATTACGCAACGTAGAGTTTTCATCAACAGCAACACACTTTGGAGAGGAGCCGGTGCATCTTCAGCCTCAGCTTTTAAAGAGGGAAAAAGGCAGTGACCAGAGTGAACATTTCTTTTAAGATCACTATAAAAATATTTTAATTGCATCATGGAAATTGGGTCAGATATGGTTTAAGATTTTTTTAAAGATTAAATTTCTATAAAATACCAAGTGTTTATTAAAATAATAAATCAACGTGACTGTGTAAAAATAATATAAATTTTACATGGAAGATGCCGATTTGAATTAAAATTCTTCCCTATCAACTGGTGGTTGCCAGAGGTCAGTGACTGACCTCTAGGCCTGTGCAACTGGGGCTTAACAAATGGTTTCCCAGCGACTGCCATCAACATCCAGCAACCACTTGTCAACCAGCAAGTGAGTGAGTGAATATACATTTTTCCTGAACAACCAGTGGTTGCCAGATGGTTGCAGACCAGTCTCTAGGCCTGTGTTACTGGAGTCTTACTCACTCTACATTCTACACTGTCACCATTATTGTCACACATCCAAAATGGAAGACAAGCTAATATCACATGGTTAGCAGTCACGTGTCTGCAAAATCTCAATAGAGTTAGGCGAGAATTGGTGTGAGGAAAACATATAGCCTAAGGGATCACCAGTGGTCATCAGAATATATCAAATCAGCTGGTTCTTCTCTACTCCTAAATAAATTAGGTCTGAAACAAACTACCAACCAAAAGATAAACATTACCATCTGCTACAGTGCTAGCATGGATAAATAAAACAAATCTTATTAATCTGTAGTATTCAGGTCATGGAAGTCCAGGGTAATCCCCTGTCTTTTTAGGGAACAAAGTACAGTTGTTTTCACTTCATCGAGTTAAAGGTACAGTCAGTCATTTTTAAGATAATTTAATAGAAAAAAACTATACTGTAGTCATACATTTACACAGATTAGTGTATAATTATGTCTTCCAACAAACAGAGACATTCGCATAAATTTAGAATGAATACATTAAAAATACATAGGGAAAGGGGGTTTGTGGAAGCTGCCATGTTGCCCCACCATCTTGAATACTGTGGCCAAAATTTCCGTGCAATGGAATTTATGTATGTGGCTATAGACTGGCCACATGTATAGTACACCAAAGATGGAGAAAAGGGGAAGACATAGTGCCATGGAGGAAATTTTTAATTCCAGCTTGCACATTCAAACTGAAAATATGACCATATAAGAAGGGTTCACGTTCACCAAAGAAGTGAAAATGCGAAGGAAAGACAATGCTTCGGGATAAAAAGTCATCCTCTTCCTCCTCACCTCAAGTTTCATCTCCTGAACTGATGTCAGGGCTCTAACAAAAAATGTGCATCACATGTTAATTTATTCCTGATATTGTCACAATTACTTACCCTCCCATCTCCAGGCAGCTAAACCTCAACAAGAGCTTTTATAAGCTAACATTATTTCAGCTAATGTTAGGCTCACATTGTATGAGAGTTTCTTCACTATGTATCGAAATGCAACAATTTTAGATCCACTTTAAAGAAAGTTTCACTAAACACACTGTAAATTTAATGTTTTTATACCCACCATAACTAGGATTATGCACTCCTGTTGGGAACTCAGTTAACTGCAACCTACTGACATCTAGTGGTGAGATATTACACACGCTACCTTTAAGTTTATTAACTTGTTCTACAATGGTGCCATATATTCAGTGTCTGGAGTATTGATGTAATTCAATATGGGAGAATATAATGTGAAAACTCAAATGAAAAGATGATAATCACTGCATTTAGGTTCAGTATGGTGGGGTATGGTTTCCCTCAGCAGTAATGTTATTGATGATTCTTATTCCCCATGGGGAGGCTGAAATCCAATTTACTCTTTTAAACTCATCAATAAGAAGTCTCCACAGGCTTACAACCCTACCTGCCTTAAACAGTGCAGTGGCAGAGGAGGTTTTTCAAGGTAAAATTGCATTCTTGCTGCATTCCTTTCCTGCTAGGCTTGAGATAGCCGTGTGTCTTTCTGCCTGTGCACGCATGCAAGTGTGTGGTTTAATTGCTTTATGTGGTAGGCTATCACCTCATGTTATCACCTGTCAGTCTACTGATTGAGCTTGACGTTGATAGGAGCT
Organism: Apistogramma diplotaenia; assembly: GCA_015052665.1. Lineage (NCBI taxonomy): Eukaryota > Metazoa > Chordata > Actinopteri > Cichliformes > Cichlidae > Apistogramma > Apistogramma diplotaenia. The sequence continues at coordinate 12,457 of VOQJ01023867.1, read as the reverse complement.
GTCAGAGGGTCTTAGCTCTGGCTTGTGTGGATGTTGGAGTGAATTTCGTGTTCTCATATAATCAACTGTCAGACGCAGTAAAGTACCATGACTAACACTAAGGGTGTTATTCTCTAATGCTTGGTGTCAACTGTAGTAGAGAGGGCTGTAAGAATACGCCATCTGATCTCTGCAGACCTTGATGTGCAGGTTTGAAAGATGTGTGATGTGATGAATTGTTTTTTTTAAGGCTGTACATATAGAAATATATAGATTTAACATACTTCTGAAAATAAAATTATAACGCTTCAGAGCTGCCAGTTGGAGCAGGTTGTCATGGAAACAGCAAAGTGGCACACACAAGACATATCATTTTGTATTTTTTTTTTTTCCGAGAGTAACTTCCTGCTTTGCTCGAGGAGTTATTTATAACCAGCATTATATAAGATTCAAACTTTTGAGCTCAACGCGGTGTTTTATTTTCCCTCTTTCTCATTCGTCTTTATCCTCCCGATTGTGAAGGGGAGCAGAGGCAGCGGGATGCGCGGTGTTTGCGGCACCTGTATCTCCCAAGCCCATGACTCATGCAGGAAGCCTCGTGTGCTCCTGCAGTTAATGGAAAACAAATTTACTAATTCATCATCATCACTATATAGCAACTGCTCGTGCACAAGGGATCATTTTCAATTATTCATCAGTCTCTTTTGACTTCTGAAAAAGGAGCGAAGTGATGCAGAAAGCTGGAAAATGTGCACGAGGCACATGCAAATTTTGGTCGTCTTCAGCATCCATTAAAAAAAATGTCACTGAATTCAAATTTGTCAGTTTTTTTGTTGCATAGAAATCAAAAAGCAAAACAAAAAAATGGCCCATGGTAATTTATTTAAAAATCATGTAGATTAGATAATGAGTTATTCTTGCAATCTGGTCCGAACAAAAGGGGAAAAAACATTTTTCTTTTCTTTTTTTTTTGGGTTGGGAGGTAGTAGTTCTAAGATGTGAGCATGTAGCACGGCTTACATGTAATATTCAACACTCCCAGCTGAGCTCAAAAGTGAACACACTCTTACTGTGAATGATGCTATGATTAGCTGCTCGACATGGCTGACAGTGAGAGGTGTTCTGCTCCGAGAGACGAGCATAACGCTCTTGAAGCGTGCGTGCTCGATTCGGCCCCAGCAGTGCAAACATCCACGCAGGTTTCTGCACGAGTAAAAATCAAAGAGCAGTGGACAAAAAGGCTGTTGAGTGTTGCACCGAGTGTCATCAGCAGAGGCGACCGAGTCTCTTTACGAGATGTCACGTTGCCACTGCCAGCTCTCTCTGCTCTTGCGCGTTAAAAACGTACTTTTTTTCTTCTTTTTTTAAAATTTTGCTATGTGTGTGCTGTCAAATCTGACCCAAGTTGTTTTCTCTTGCATCTTCCTTGAAGCTTTCTGAGCTTTAAGCAGCTAAATGCAACAGGAACACCTATGGACACGGGAATTAATCCCTGTCTTTCTCTCCCCCCTGTAGGATGCTTCGAGTGCTGCATCAAGTGTCTGGGTGGGGTGCCCTATGCCTCGCTGGTGGCCACCATCCTCTGCTTCATAGGTGTGGCCCTGTTCTGCGGATGTGGCCACGTAGCGCTGACTGGGACCCTGACCATGGTGGAGAACCACTTCTCCAGGGTATCTAGCGACCACGCCACCCTCACTATGGTGTAAGTGCACTGTATTTCAAATCTAAGTATCTATATGAATGCTAACGTGTTGTGTGACTTGTAAAATATTAAACTAATCTTTTCCACTCCAGTTAGATACATAATCAGAAGATGATGATGATGATAAAATAGTGACTAATCTTTTCCATGGCACTGTATTTCACGTAGTACCATCCATTCAGTGAAAACACTAGTATGACCTCAATATACTGGTATTATCCTTGCATTTACTGCATCTGTTGAGGAGAGCCACCCACATCACGTGCCATACTTGAGAACCCTTAAACTGCCAAATGTCTTTTAACAAAGCACAGATAAAAATACAAGGGGGCGAGATGAAAGATATTCTGTTTTGCTGTAAACATAATATATTAAAAATTAATTCAAAATAAGCTAACATAAACCATGAGCTAATGGCAATATTTGTCTTCCACTAGCATTAATACAGCCTACATATTATCACAAGGTTCAGAGGGGTGCACTACGAAGGAAGGTCAATGCAGTCAGGCTTTCCTTGCAGTGCTTTGGCTAGTCAGCGATAGCACATGTCATGACAGTGGTTACCAACCTTCTCCGTTAAGCCGGGCTTTCTGCTTCAGCCTCTGTGCACGCCCACGTAGAAAAGGGGGTGTTTTACACGACATCTGACTCTTACATTCAAAATTATCCCTGTGAGTGCCGCCTACTCCAATTCAAGATGCTGTCAGATGATGATGATTAAATGTTGATTAAAATCTAAACAATAAAAGTATAGTAGTAAATGCAACATTGGTAGAAATAAGACAGGAAATGAAGGCTGTAAAAATTCAGTACGGCTTAACAAGTTGCATGCTGCAGATGAAAGAATCAGTGAAAGCGTGGCCCTTCCAGAGGATTTTAAACCGAAACAAAAACCAACCTGCTCCCAACCAGGTTATGTGGCCAAAACAAGTCATGCCAGCTTGGTGTTCAAATCTGATTTCTTTCTGTGCTGCTGTTTCTGTGCATCTTTGTCCAGGATTCAGATCTTTCAGTACATCATCTACGGCATTGGTTCCTTCTTCTTCGTCTACGCAATCATCCTGCTGGCTGAGGGCTTTTACACCACTAGCGCCATCAAGAAGGAGCTGCAGAGCGACTTCAAGACCACCGTCTGTGGACGCTGCATCACCGCCTTTGTACGTCAACACACAAACACGCACAAGCAGCTGCAAATCATCACGCCCACTGACCCAGTTACACTTTAAATTAAAGCCTCCAAATGAGACTTAATGACTTTGATGTGTATTTTAAAAGATTCCTGTTTAAAGTAGTTTAGTGGCTTAAAACAACAAACAGAAAACGGTCCTTCAGAGCTTTACATGCCCGGATGAAGGTCATCCTGAAAGTGTTTCCGAGGCACAATCTCACACCTCTTCACGTTCATGGGCACATCCACATAAGGAAGACAGATATAAACAAACACTTGCACACACACAAATGCTCAAAATCCCACTCAAGCCTTCAGGGTAACTCTGGCACAGTTTGTCCTTTCTAGTCTGATTACTCTAATTGCTGCAGATGTCCACTAACATTAGTGTAAACCCTGATTTGACTCTGAATTATGTCTGCATATAGGGTCTCAACCTTTAATGAATATCATTCCTCTGTTGTTGTTTTTGAAGCGGCAATTATAAAACCCCAGTCTTTTTCTTTCTTTTCACCTGCCTCCTCTCCTCAGTTCATGTTCCTGACCTACATCCTCTTCCTGGCCTTCCTCGCCATCTTCGGCTTCACGGCGATCCCGGTTTTCCTCTTCTTTAATATGTGGAACACCTGTGCTGCCATGAAGTCTCCTGATTCTAACATCACCTCTCCCGACTCCATCTGTGTGGATATCAGGCAGTACGGTGAGTACAGTAGAAATGGTTTCAGTTTGCAGTGTTTTAAACGCACTTGTAGGTGGAGTTGGCTGATATTAGCCACCATAAGCTACTGAGTAGTACCAGTGCTTTTCCCTGTGAAGGATAAACTTTATAGAGAGCTATAATATCTTACATCAAATTAGCACTGACAATGAGAAATATAATTAACAGTTGCTTTTGAAACCATGCAGAATGACACAGTAAATTTGTCACTTAGCACCAGTTAAAGCTTGATTTGTATTCTAATAGCCATTGCTATAAGGCCTAGCAGCCTCCTAGCATTGTTTCTTAGCTCCTTCTCCAGAAATCAAGGCCAGCCTGCCCTTTATATTTTTGCTCTAGTTCTTTGTTCTGCCCACCTGCTCCAGAACGTGAATGACAAGTGGGCCTTTTTTATGTGGTTATAACTGTTTACAGCAAATGCATAAAAATCTTTTGTAGCTCAACATGCATGCATGTTAGCTTACATGCAGCAACTTTACGCCTTGAGGAGAGTGTGCGCCTCATGTAAATTAGGCTGAACAAAGCGCTCATTTATCACTGCAGCTACTGTTTTAAATCTATTAGGCGTATTTCTTATTCACATTAGGGACCTGATATTATTCCCAATGACTGTCTATAAAACAGCCTTCAAAAGACATTTAGAGGTCTCAAAAATAAAATCTGCTGTGTTCAAAGTTTGCTAACTTTAGCAATAAAAGCC